>JAQGBR010001022.1:0-10056 GCA_034698525.1 Achipteria nitens | reverse complement strand
GTTGTGATCTTTAAAAATTCTTGAAATAACATGTTGATCTGAACAATTATTGGGTTAATATTAAAATGCAAAATTAAAATATGAATATCCAAATCAAATAATGTGACACTTACTGAGGGTGAAAATAAAATATTTTGCGAATAATTACCAGATTTTAAGCCAAAAACATTATTCTCTATGAAATATTGACTTTCATTATCTATTAAGTGTTTTCATCAAGATAATTTAGAGATTATTTAGTAGGTTTATTAAAAAATTGTTTTCGGACCGTATGCAGTGCAAAATTAAAATAGGAATATCCGAATCTAATAAAGTGACCCATAATCAGGGTGAAAATCAAATATTTTGCGAATAATTACAAGATTTTAAGCCAAAACATTATTCTCTTTGAAATATTGTCTTTCATTATCTATAATTAAATAACTAATCTATAAATTTTTTAAGACAATTAATTATATTTCGCCATGATCATACATCACCTAAAAGAAAAATATATTACTTATCAAAAAAAATTACATTATAAAATCTATTTCAAGGTTGTGATCTTTAAAAATTCTTGAAATAACATGTTGATCTGAACAATTATTGGGTTAATATTAAAATGCAAAATTAACATAGGAATATCCCAATCAAATAAAGTGACACTTAATGAGGGTGAAAATCAAATAATTTTATGAATAATTATCAGAGAATAAGCCAAAAACATTATTCTCTTACAACTACAATGCTGAGCTATCTAGTCCTGTCCTTACTCATAATTCTTATTATTATTATAAAATTATTTTAATGTTTTTTTTAATTCATTTCAAAAATTTAAACTTTAAATACAAAAAATATTTAATTTGAGACACCGATTGGGAAACTGGCCATGGTTGAGATACCGCACTGGTTGCTCTTATTTCTGGACATAAGTATATAACCCTTTTCGCCCCAGGTCACACCGAATGAGTTCTTGACCAACCAGTAATCTTTTCCGTCTTGAGTTCCATAACCAACAGCAGTAGAAGCATGGTCAAGATTTTCTGGGGTATTACCGCACTGGGAGTCATCATAAACACCAGAGCTGTAGAATTGGAAGGTGTAAGAGGAAGCATCGATTGCCACAGAAATGGGACCGATATTTGCGACCGCAGATTGAAGAGCGGTCTCATCGCCAGATAAAACATCAACAAATCCGGTGAGTTCTGCACCTCTGCTCTTAGCTTGGTACTCACACTCTTGGTCTTTAGCTTTGTATGGATAAGCACTTTCTGTGTCAATTCCCTTGTTATTCTCGACATATAGGAAAGCCTGATCCATAATCCCTCCACAACAACCCTGGTTTCCTTCAGGACCAGAGCAGTCCATCAAATTTTGCGCAGACAGTGCCACCAATTTTCCGGTTTTGAGGGCGTGTTGTCCTATAATTACAATAATTTTCAATTCAACCACTTATTTATGAAACTGTATTTCCATCAAAAACTAAACATACCCTCAATTGCATCGACAGCAGAGAAAGCCCAGCACGAACCACACTGACCCTGATTCTTTACTTGTGTTACCACACCTTTAGTTCTCCAATCGACAGTTGCGGGTAAACCAGTTCTTAATCCACTGTAGGGATAATAAGTTTTGGTAGTTCTGAGCTCAGGTTTAAAGCCATTCATTTTCTGTGCGAACTCTTCAGTAGTCATGTCTGCGAACTGATTGACAGCCAATCGGAAGGAGTGAACGCCATTATCTGCTTCGGCATTGTGTACAACAATTAGTCTATAGTTGTGGGCAAAGATTGCCCGACGGGTCGACTCTTCTTCTAAGCCATTATACTGACGGTTATATCGGCGCTAAAAAAACAATTTGAATAAAAAACAATTTAAAAATAATATTTGATATTTAATTACCTGGAATTCCAAGAATTCTTTTTCATATGTTGCAGGTATAGCACACCCCAAACCAATCAGTGCTAAAACTATTAATACTTTCATAATTCAATAATTATTAAGCCTGTGCTGAAAACAATAGCATTAATACAGTTAAACTAGAATTTATATACAGTTCACTCGCAATCCTGTACCTTGGTTGGGTTAAAGAATTTAGAAACGAACCAGGTATAAGAATGATAGGTAAAATGTACTGATTTGTATTAATATGGTTTCAAAAGATATTGAGGTATGAGATCGAGAGAAGTATAACAATGAGAGGTATAGGAACCCAAGTTGACTGTTTCTAAATGAGCAGGTGACTATATTCTCATAACTATCTATCTAATCATAAACTAATGACGGGCATTTGAAGATAAGCATGGTAACAAAGTTCAGGAACAAAGTTTTAATGTCAAAATCTTGACTTAATTTCGATTAGATATGTAGTGAAGGAAGAAATCAATTGAATTATTTTTATTTATCTCAAAGAATAGTAACAAAATATAATCAATAAATTCTGAAACAATGATCTCAAGTAATATTTCAATCCTCTATTACCAAACTTAGCCAGATTCTATTCCAGAACTTGTCAAGTCACAAACATATTATATAACTTGCACCTTATATTCTTTATTATCAAATAAAAAATGTAATTATATATGTGTTTGTCTCAAACACCTCTCCTACTTGTTTAATCAAAAATCTATTAAATTATCCAAACCATTAAAACTCCAATAATTTACAACTTTTTTGATTTATAAACTGTTTATTGAATTAAATACAAATAATTTTAAAGTAATATCAACTGACAACAAATTTTAATAGAATTCTGAGTTAAATAATGTGCATTAAAATTAACATTATTTGGTCTAATAATCTAGTAAAGATTTAAATATATTTATAATTTTTGTTCACTCTCTGTTGTTTGTACAGGTTGAAAGTTTGTTCATCTTGCTAGTCTAGCTGACAAGAAAAACTAACAATAAATTTTAAGTCTCTATTAAATGGATTTAAAGATTATTCATAATTAGAATATAATTAATGCTTGCTGTTGCCAAATATGTGAAAAATTCAGGATTATTCATCGGGAACAAATTAAAACAATAAAAACCAATTCGAGGATCGGACAGACGTTCAACAAATGATTGGATATCCAATTGATTTCTTAATGAAAGTCTATTTCGGATTAAAAATGTAAACAAAAGTGTTTCAGATTTTTGGGCAGATTTGCTGAGATTAGCACTCATTATATTGATTAGAAATATTGCAGAAAATAAGAACAAGAAGACCAAAGCGGCCACAATTCGAAAGACAAGTGTTGTATAATAATAATAATAAAACTTTATTTTGCAAAAGCAATGAATTACAGAAATCTTTGTAATCATAAAATTGTTTATAAACGGTTTAAAAATCTGTAAAATTTGTAAAAGAGCTAAAATCAACTAACTTATATACTAGTCTTCAGCTATTAAATGTTTGATAACTTTTTTCAATAATTTTTAAGATTAACTAACATTATAAGAGAGTTTAAAGTGATAGTGTAACAAAATTCTTCAGTGTTCTTGATACAAACATTAAAGTTATGAAAACAATTGTTTAATATTTTACCTATCTCACGTGGTCATTTTTCTGAAAATTTGTGTATAAGTAATGTATACAGTAGTTTCAAGATTTAGCAACACTTTACTTTGTTATTATTAATAAATTATTATTAACATTAAGTTATTAACATAAGTGCCAAAAAAAGTAAAGGGGAAGGAAATATTTATTTATTATTTAAATCAATTTTTCAGAAAACTAATAAACTTGATAATTTATATTAATTCTCTACATTAAAAATGTTAGCAAGTAGCTCTTAGGGTACTTCTGGTACAATTAAATGCTTTTTAATAAGCGATTTATCTAGATATAGACTAATTTAAATAAATCATCGAAAGCTAATCAATTTTTATATTTATCTTAAATTATTTTTTGCAAATTGTCTACGAAATAAATTATATGAATGTATAGTAAGTTAATTCACACATTAATTAAAATTGAATTTAACACAAAAAGTTTGATATTATGGATCTATATTAAAATATGCCTTTCCTTACTGATTTTTTTTTGCAAATTAATGAGTATCCTATAAATAAAGTTAATTTATATATTCCGAATTGAATTTTATTTATAATTTTTGAGATTTTGTTTTACCTTAATTTTAAAATATTTGCACTTAAAATAAAATAATTGATAGAACATATAATATTTATTTTGATTGTAATATTTAATTCAGTGTCACATGGAGCTTTTAAGATAATATACCAGAAATTTCAATAATTTTTAAAAACAATACCATAAATAGTGATAAGATATGAAAATATTTTAATTTTAAAACATTAAAATCATTAAAACTTTATTAATAAAAATTATTACTTACTTCATAACACCTGAAATAATTAATTGTGAATAACTTCCAACAGGAAAAACCAATTCTATTTTCTGCTACTCTCTCGATTAGAACTTGAAGCTAGAATAAATATTCAAGATCAGTTTAGATTCGAAAATAAAAAATGTAAACTATATTAATATAAACCTTTAATTTATTTGATCGACTGATAGAATAGAAATGTTTATTTTGTTTAGAATACGATACAAACATTGTATTCAATGATTGGAAAGTTTTTTTAATGGAATAATTAATTGAAGAGACCTTTAAAATTGTGACCAAAAATATGGTCGACAAAGATATTTGAACGATAATAAAAACTATTCTAACATAAATGAGCAAGGGCAGAAATATTGTTATGAATAAAACGAAAATAATTGAAGCGCTCAGAAAAAACCAAAATATTAACAAATATTTACTCCAAAAGATGTTATAATCATTGATTTCATAAAATAATGAATCAAATAAACGAATTATTTCCTGAATTTTCCCGAAATATTTTCGTTTTGATATCATAGTTATGCTGTGCTTTAAGTGTTTAACTTTCAATAAAAGATAATTACAAAGAAAGTAGAGATAAAGACAAAGAAAACCTAATAGATTAAAACTATTAACAACCCTTAAATTGAATAAAATAGTATTAGGTATTCCAAAGACCAAAGTATCAAACGAAGTAAAGATTGCGTATGGAACTAGAGCAGGTAAAACAGCTACTGGTACATTTAATATTGGAATAAATTTTTCTAAAAATTTGAACATTTTCCTGCTCATTTTTCTCATATTTCTAAATTCTTGGTCATTATCAGTGAAGTGCAATGGGAGCTATTTTGGGAGCTGAGCCTTGTTGTATAGTTTAGCTGGCTCATTATCATCAAAGCCAAATTCATTTGTTCTAATATTGCCCGAAATCATTTGAAATACACCAAGAAATGAAAGTTTTGTGTTATTCTTATAGATGTGATAGAATAGGAACTGGACAATTAGATGCATAATTGAGTATGGAATAAAACAGGCGTTGTAATGAAATTTAAGTTTGTAAAAGCGTCCCACATCACCAATTATTAACAAGAGCGTAGTATACTCTTCTGGCACTATTACTGATATTATTCTTTGCATTAGAAATGTTAAACATATTAGAAAAATAATTTTAGGACTATAAAGAAAATGACGTTTTGGTTGATCTCTAAATGATGTCAAACACAATCCAATTCGATAGAGAATATCGTCAACCGATTTATTTGTTGAAACATTTCTTGATTTTTTGAAATTATTCATATTTTCTTCTCTTAAAAACAATATTAGAACTCAGAAAACAAAAAATGAAATTATATTTAATGTCTTAAAATAGACGAAACCTGTGATATTTAATTAAAAATATCATAGCCTTATTATCAAGGTTATTGCTGTAATTAAATTGTTTTTGTTCTATTTTTCTTGTAAATATCACAAGATCAACTACATGTACTTGCAAACTATTATGTAATATTAAGTATATTATTATAATATATTTAAATGAATATTTTATTTAATTAAAGCAAATATTCATCAAATTGAAAGAAAATAAACAATTAATGACTTTCAATAATATCTAAAGTTTCATTAATGACCAAGGTCCCGATAAACCAGGTGACTGGAATTTAATGTTACCTGCTGCAAGTGATTTGGACATTAATTTTGTACCATGGAGTCATGCTAATATTGATTCAAACACTTGCCCTGGTGAAGTGGACTGTTTACCTACAAGGACTCATGTAGGCTAAACCTTATTTTATGCTCATTATTTTTATCATAAATTCATTGAATTGAATATTAAGATTTTGCTCCTGGGTCAAACTAGGTTAGGGAATTTAAGAGATACTTCTTGATTCACTGTTTTCAATGTAAAGTAAAATATATTCCTGTTTGTTTTAAATTTTATAATTTAACCCACAATCAGTGTTTTACATGAAATTCTGTTTCTTTGGTCTTAGAGTTGTAAGGACTATAGTCTGGATCTATTATATAAAAATTGACTCAATTAGTATTTACCTGTATTTTTCAAAGGCCTATGCATTAGGAATGCACGAACAATATCGCCCTGGTTATAAGAATCATCAGATTTTTCCCTTTATTTATTGCACTGCAAACAATTCCTTGTGGGCGACTAACCCAAACCAAGCAGTGGTTTAATGTGTTAATGCAATTTCAGAATGGCCCACTTGGATGGGCGGATACATCAATATCTGTGGCAAAAATATTACTCAAAGTGATGTTTACCTTGCTACCTTAAAACAAAAAGCTAATGAAGCGGATGTTCATCATGGTATATTTAAACTGCGTTTTTAAAATTTTTAAAAATCAATTTATTTTTAAAAGTACCATGGTTAACTATTAATGGAGCATCTTATCAAAACGCAGAATCAGATTTACTGAGCGCAGTTTGGAATAGTTTTGACGTATGATCTATCAAGTTTAAATTTTGAATAATCAATGAATTTAACAAATTAATTTGTTTAAAATTCAAAGGATAATTAACCTGATGCATGTGGTGGAACAGGTGGTCCAATATTTCAGACAACAAGCAAAATATTTATTTTCATTTTTATCACACTTTCAGCCTTAAGTTATTTAAGACTTCAATAGTATGGAAACAATTTTTATTTAATGTAATAAATAGTGATTTTTATCCAATTATGAAATGAGTTTTAAATTAAATTATAAAATAATAATTTTATAAATATAAGTAGTTTTTTGATAATAAATTTAAAACATTATCATCTGTTTTCAAATGAAAGCGTAAAACGATATATTTTATAAATAGATAAAAATCTTATGATTTTCAAAATATTTGTTATAAATAAAGAAACATGTTAAAATTTTTAAAGTTTAATAAGCCGGAGACATAATAAATAAATTTGATAAACTATCAGGATTTTTGGAAATATTTATAGTATATAGATAAAAAGATGAATTATATACCTGTTATCATTATCTTGATATTATTTGGAAATAATATAAGTGAAAAATACTAAACAAGATAATAATTTAAAATAATAGATATTTGAAACGTAAAAATTAATCTATTTTTTATTAATGCAAACAGTCCTATTTTCTTTTTATTATTAATTCCTAAAATATAATCCATTAAAATTTATAAGTTCTAAGACAAGAAAGGGTGAGAACAATCTGAATTTATATGGACTATATAATTATTATTTATAATTTTTTTCTATTTCATAATTTATATGAAATAAAAAGAGACTATTTAAAGATCGAGAGCATTAAAAGTAAAAACAGTTATAGCTAAAATTGATTCAAATTAATGTTATTTAAAGCTGTAAGTAAAAAATAGTAACTATGCTATTATTGAGAATAATACTGACCTTCATATGTATTCAATATATGAAGTGTCATGTAATTAGTGAAAATAATTTAAGTAATAATACGATAAGACATCAAGATTCAAAAATCTTAAAGAATATAAGAGGAACTAATATAACGACTGATACTTATTTTTGCATCAAAGAAAAGAGCGGAGGGTATCTTAAATGGGATGGAAATTCTAATAAAGAAACGTTTGGATTACTTATTGAAGCTACAGATAATTGCCAATCGAGTGACTCATTCCTGTTTCATATACTGGATGAAGAAAATGAAACTAAAATTCAAAATAAACGAACCAATGCATCTATTTCTTTGTATTATTACTCCTCCTCGAACTACTATTTTAGACAAGATAATAGTAGTAAATCGTATGTTTACATTAATATAAGAATTGTTTATAAAACTGATGGCTACATTAATTTACAAACATATCCAACATATCCATCATATCCATATTATATCTCAAATGAAAATAAGTTTTATGAAACTGTCGGTATTTATGGAATTGCTGCTTCTACTGTTAAAGGTGCTGCAAATTGGACTATCATTCCTGTTGGCAATCAAGAAGGACCAAATGTTGATGAAAATAATTTATTGTCTGTTAGAATAAGTGAATTCAATTATGAAATACCAGAAGAAAATGATATTAATGATCATATAAACAGAATTGATATATTTTGTCCAACTTTTGTTAACAATACCAGCACTGCGAGTATTACCTATGAAATTTCAAAGGATGAAGAAATCAATGAAAGCCTTAATTGGAATTTCGAGCAAAGTTTTGATGATTTTAAAGATGTGATTATCGTTAAAAAGTTGCCGCAAATTCTTAATAGAAATTCAAGGTTTAAGAAAATTGCAAAGAGTTTTAATAATCTAAGAGCATTTGAATTTAAACGAGAATACAATATTGAAAGGACTGTTGAAATACCAGCAAATTCTGGGGTCAAAATAGAAGCGTTTGTCGATATAGTAGAAGACCTAACGATTTCATTCATAGCGAAAGGTGTTATCAGTGGTAAAGATTCATCAGGAGATTTGACCGGAACCCAAATATCAGATTTAATTAAAGGTAATTTCACTATTATTGATATCAGAGATCATTCTGTTGTTATAGAAGTCAATGGAAAACTTTATGCAAATTTTGGGTTAAATTATTATTTTAATGTTATTAATGTCGATATTATTGAAGACAATGAAAACATTTAAATAAAATAAAATGATTTTATGAAAAGAATATTTATTTTATTATTAAATTAAGCTAAATATTTATTTATTAACAAACAAAATTAATAAATATGATTTTGATAAATAGTTAATGAAATAAATAATATTATTTATCTATACAAGTTTTTTTCCTGTAAAACTTTATTAAAATAATTTTGTAGTATTTTATAGAATTTAATGTAAGAAAATTTTTTAGTTGAATCCATTAAACATGAAGTTATTTCAATGAAAATAAATAATAGAAATAAAATGCCTAGAAAAACCCCTCATTGCTAATTATTGGTTCCACGACAAGTCATTTATGATAGAAATGATATAGATCAGATATGTGTAGATATAGCGAAAAAAAATTAGATGAAAATAGTTTTGATTGACGCGAGGCTAAAATATAGAGTTCAATGGAGACACTGCAAATGAATTGCGTATAAAATTTTCAATCTGATGTCCCGAAATTTTCCACAATTAGCTTAATAACAATCAATAGTTTATCTAAAATAAGAAGAAATTTAAATTTGATAGGTTGTCCTTTAAATGTTTAATTACATTTTGCTAAATAAATTATACAATATATTTTAATTTAACTTACCAGTCACTTCAATTACAATTGATAGAGGTGCTAGAACTCAAATCAGTACCTTAATTAAACCTAGAATTTTTTTACTTTCAAATCAAATTGTTTTTATTAATTTAAATTTTTTTTACAAATAAGGTTTATTCAAGTAAAATTTATAAAAATAATAGGTTGTAGTAACGACAGCTGTCATATCGTTTAATGAACTCTCGTAATTCTAAATGATCAGGACAAGCATTTGGAACAACTGTTGGTATATTGAACTCGATATTGAAGTGCGATTATTCATAAGTTTAGATCTGAAACATCAACAGTCAGGGGTTTCTTGACTTTCATTATTTCTTTAGCTTATGGCTGATGTGACGACCCAGGTTATTTTCTTCTAAATGATTAACGATCATGTTCAATAAAATAGTTTAAAAATCAATAAATATGTTGCTTTATATAACTCTTTTTAATTGTTTCTTTAATAAAATAAATCTAAAATTTTTTATTTAAGTTTTAATCACTTTTTGTATAACAACTTTGTCATGAAATTTCATTTTAGAGCAATTCTGTCTAGGGCA
>JAQGBR010001021.1:0-10057 GCA_034698525.1 Achipteria nitens | reverse complement strand
AAATTAGATCATTTATTCTGATTAAGCATTAACTTAGAGGTAAAGAGATATCATTTAATTTCAATTTTCTATAAGATTTGAAAAGTTCTGGTTTTTAAACTTTTTACTATTTTCTGACTCTAATTCAAGATTTTTATCAAATATTTAAAAATTAATTTTGAGAAATGTTTATATTATTTGTTTAACAAAAAAAATAATAAAAATAATAAAAAACTGATCAAAATCTGTCATCATTTTAGGCACGCATTTAATGGGTTTTGATAATAATGTGAGTTATATTAAACTTAATGCAATCCCTGACCCAATTGATTGCTTTTTTCAGCCTTAAATCAAATGAAATAACAGTTTTTTTCTGTAAACTTAAAAGGAAATTAAAGAATGACTAAAATCAAAATTGTTGACTGACCCGTCCAGTAGGCATTCCAGGCGTCTGCGTATGGAAAGAAATCGTCTAATTTGATGGGCCAGGTCCTATTTATTTGATTCAATGATTTCAGATAACAAGAAGGCGTAGAATAAAATATATTGACGTTTTGTGTCAACTGAAGTGAATTAATAGCATTCATGAGTCGATCCAAATTTTGATACCAAATGTCTGCATTCCTATAATAGAAATCCATTCCCATCGTTATTATGGTGTGATTAGTGCCGTATTGGAGCGCCTGATCGCGAGCCAATCTTATGAATTCCAGTGCTTTTCTATTAGCGTTTTCTTGAGTTATCGGTTCGTCAAAACAGTTGACATCAAAACAAAAGCCTTTTGGAGGCCAATAAACATTTGGCAAAACACCAGTAAAAATGTCAGCCTTTTTCCCTAAACTCGGACTCGATTTCCAAAGGAATTCAAGTGTTCGAGTTCTCTCACGTAACAATTTATCTTGGTAATCTATTCGACCCAAAAACATGCCATCGAAGCCCATTTGTGCAAAAATAGACGCCTGTTCTCGAGAGTGACCAAAAGGATCGATTTGCCAACCGATTCGAGGAATAGCACATTCACCAAATGTACGATTGAGCCATCGATGTCCCAAGGTCATCTGATCGATAATAGCAGAATAATGAGCGGCCGCCTCATCATTCATACTCCAACCCCCACTTATAAACTCTAATTGTCCTAAAAATTTACAATCAATTCAATTATTCTGTGTTAAAATCAACGAAATTTTAAATGTATGTTAACCTCTTCTCACCAACCAATGGACCTGACTCTGTATGGTATTATTTTGTTGGTTATACCATCGCGAGAAAAAAGACGTTTCCACTGCAATGAATTTACGGTTTGGGGCCCCTAATAGTGTCTGAACCACAGAGTCGTAAATCATTCGGACATCTTTTGATTAGTAATTTTTAAAAACAGTTAATTATTAATTCAAAAGCAAAAAAAGTCGAAATGAACCCATTTTTGAGTTTTAATTAATTTTAAAAATTATATCTAATCATCAGTTCTTCCTATGGGTTAGTGATTAATATTTTTTGTATTAAAACAAAATTATTTCTTCGAATAAGTGATTAAACAATCTTTGAATAAATTATCGAAATGCGTGACTATGAATGTATCAAAGATTAAATACAATGAGTTAATCAATGCCCTAGATTGTGTTGTAGCTAAAAATATTTACTTTGTATAGAGTTATGTCGATTTTGTAATTTTATTTAATAAATGTATTGATTTTAGTTTAATTAAAATATTTGATTAAATAAATTTTAATGAAAACATTGTAATGTAATCATAATAAGTATTATTTTCAAAAAACTTTTAGTAAACAATAAAATGACAAAATTCTAATCACAAATCAAAACTAGAATCGGATATACAGTTGTATTGAATATAATTGGGATAAGAAATAGTGTGTAATTGCTATCAGTTCCTAAATGATTAGAGTCAAAAACTTAAACACAAATCACATAAATAGGAAATTATAAGTTTTGTTCAATAGATTATCTTATAATGTATTCTCTGATATGAATATTAATGTGGATTTAGGTCTCTCTCTAGTGTTGGCTTCCGACCAAAACTATTTTTATTTCATTTAACAGTGCTTCAAATCAATTGTTTATATTATAATTAGTTTATATTTATTTCTTTTCGATTCAATGGAATATTTTTCAATAAATTTTTGAAGTTTTGTGTTTAAGAGACTTACATCTGTTATAATAGTCATCGTATGTCTCAGTCCAACCGGTGTCCAAATGAGTGTGACATACAATATGTATATTTAAAAAGTCATTAATAGTTGTGGGACACGACTGAGAGATAATTTTATTTTAAAATTCAATGTTTATTATTTGGATCATCAGATGTTAGACTTACTTCATAACCACAGTTTTCTCTTTGTTTGTACTGATGTGCTGATTGTGAAGTGGTTGAGTGGAACACAAAAATCAAAATTAGATAAAACTTCATTTGAAAAACAAAGCTTTTAAGTGTTTCGGTCATTTGACAGCTCTTTGTTTTGCAATCAGTGGCTGTTTTTTATCGCTCTTCTGCCACGAAAATACTGAACTGCTTTTCTGGGGAATATTCCTCTCGAGCACAAACACCACTACCACTGATGCTTTCAATAACTTATTATAAGTAGAATTCCTTCAACTTTATTCGCGAGATTAGTGGCCTTCAAATCTAGTGGTTCTGCACCTGCACTATAGAAACACACAAATATTGAACTTGTTTTTCATTCATTACAAGAGTTTGGCCATGAATTTAGTTTTTAGAATCAAATCTTTCAAAGGGGGAGGGATTCAAGAGATGTGCTCCTCTTCTATTGATTATCACTTCAATTGATTATTTAATTATTAAAACTGGACTTCAAATCAATTAATTCAGTTTTCGTGACTATTCCTCGTCATTAAATAACTAATCTCTTTCTGAACTCTTTTATAATAAATTATTTGTTCACAGTTTTCAAATCAAATCAGAGCTAATTTTACTCATTTATTGAATAATAATTTGTTAACTCTTTTTGCTTAATATTAAAATCTTATTCTTTAGAAAACCATTTAAATCATTATTTTTGTTAAAAGTCTAATGATTTAATAAAATAGTTTATTAGTCGAAACTCACTCGTGGTTTATAAGTATCTTGGTGATATCAAACTGGGAAGTTAAATCAGGATAAGTTCTTATCATTATTTTAATCAGAAAACATTGTGAGAAATATTTAAAATAATAATTGAAATAAACTTAGAAATCAATTTTAATTAACAATTCTCAGACATCATGTAAATTATGGCAATACTTTTTCGCACTTAAAAAATAACGATCCGTGAAATACCTGAATTCAAATCAATTGAAAACAGTGTATACTTTTGTTTTGTGAAAGTAATAAAATACTTTTGTAATTAGCGATCATTAAAACCAGAATTACTTCTTAATTACAGTAAAAGGTTTTTAAATTAAACACAAAAATATGTCTCAACTCTTATAACATTTCTGATTACATATCACTCAAATTAAACTCCAAACAAAATTATCTTGCAAAAACACAATCAAAATAACTTGCTTAAATAACAGAATCAACCATAAAGTTTATGAGATCAACTAAAGTGCAAATTAATTTGTATTCAAACTGAAAAAAGTGCACTTTTACTCGATTAGGGCTAATCATATTTAATCGAATTATTGGATATCGAGGTCTTTATTGAATGCACAGTTGTTTTATGAATCACTGAATCTTAAATTTAAATCAAAAAGTGTTCTGTTATTCAATAAAAAGGTTATAAAAATTAATTCTCATTCGACTGATTCACTGATAATTAGCCCGAATTTGAAATGAAATTTAAATTAAATTAATAAAAGGTTTGAATCAAATTATTTTTAAACGAAATGACAAAATGTTATCAAAAATATTAACTTTGATTTTAATTATATTTATCTATGATTTTATAATTAACGGACAGTTATTTGGTGTAGAGTCCGGTCAGATTCAGTCATGTACTCCACAATATATTCAAATGCCATGTCCAGGACCTCAGATATGTCCAGGACCACCACCGATTCCTTCGTGTCCGCTATGTCCTGGGCCGCCACCTCCAATCGTTTGTCCAGGACCACCACCGATTCCTTCATGTCCTTTATGTCCAGGACCTCCACCTCCAATTGTTTGTCCAGCACCACCACCTATTCCCATCTGCCCATTGTGTCCAGGACCACCACCGCCTCCGATATGTCCAGTGTGTCCAGGTCCACCTCCACCAGCACCGAAGAATCAACAGATTTGGGTGAGTGTGCCGTCACCGCCATCAGTGCTTCGGCCGCCACCAGCCACAACACAACCTCCTAGGATATTACCACCGCCACAAAAAGTATGGTTAGTGCCCGTACCTGATAAGAGTCCAATTCAACCACCAGTACCTAGACCGCCACCAGTAGTTGTGTGGCCGGCACCAGTGCCTCCTCTTCCTCCTACTCCTATCCCACCATCGCCAGGAAAAAATGTATGGGTATTGGATATTCCTTTAAATATGCCCTCAACAAGAGGTGGATCACCTCAAGTGTGGTCAGTTGGCTTTTAATATGCAATTGTGATGACTGATGAGTCATATTTTATATTAAATAAATTATTTTTATTTTAATTATTTATTTATTTATTATATAAAATATGAATAAAAAAAAGGTGTGATTTAAATATTTAAATATTTTTTTGAACACAGAATATATAATTTTTAATGAAATAAAAGCAAAAATGAAAATTAATTCTATGATTAATTTAAAACATTAGAAGTAATAATTAAGTCATTTTGAAGACATAGTACCAGAAGACTGTCCCGTTTTTTTAGTTGACTGCTTTGAGACTTCTCTGAAAATGTAGGCCAGAATAATAAAGAATATAATGATTGCAATGACTACTATCAGAACCAAAATTATTATAAATATAGAGATGTCTGTGTTTTTGGTTTCATACGATTCTTCTTCTGAATCATCGGAACAGTCTTTAATCCAATTACTAATCAGTTGTGGATAGCATTCAGCGAAATCGTTTTCATTCAAATTGACTCTACAATAGTTTCGACCACTGAAGAGATACCAGTGTTTGTCGTGAATGAATCCCGAGCTAATTGGCTGATCAGAAAAGCCAGAAAAGATTTCAGTGAAGTTATTGTCTTCTATTTTTGTGTTAATTATTATTTGGTTCTTATCTTCAATTTTGCGAAGAATACGAAAGCCCTCTCCAATCGCTGCGAACTTCTTTAACTGCAGAACTTTGCCGTTATAACTGAGAAAATGGTGTCCACCAGTCAAAGGGTCGACAACATATTCAACAATCTTTTTGTAGATCCAATGCCAGCAATCGAGAAGTGCCGGTTCTGATCCAAAGTATTGATTGTCTGCATAACTTATAATGAAATCCCTTTTCTCATTACACTATTTTTATATAAATTAATTTAAATAACACTTCAAATCAAAGAATATCTCTGAAGACATACATTAGTCAGAGTTAAATCTTTGGGTCGAAGTTTAGTCCAATACATTGTCTCAATCGGTGTTTCAATCTCTTCACTCAAATCTTTTAATTTCATCACTGATTTGATCTTCGATTCATCTGAAGAAATGATCAGTAATTTATAGATCAAATCGCCAGAAGTAATGTAGACATACTCTGAGTCCAGAGGTGTGACCGCAGAATCTATCGATTGATTACAAATTCGGTGTTTTATCTGATATTTGAAACAAAATTAGAATTTAATTAACGAATAAATTATATAAAATAAATAACAGACACTTTCTTCAACTGAAGTGATGACAAAAAAGGTCAAAATAAAAGCAAATATCGCTATAATTAAATTCATATCTAATATTAATTTAATTAATGAGATCTCAGGAACTGATTAAAAGTTTTTGTTTTAAATGACTAATCAATTGAAGCAAAAATATTATAATTTTGAATAAAGAGGTCAAACATTTGGCGCTAAATAACGGATTTAATTCACCGAAAGTTTTATTGTGAGTCACGTGAGGGTCTTATATATTATCTAGGCAATTTTCTGTAATTTTATTCAATTTATTTATAAATAATAATAAAACATTAATTCAATTTTTTATTCAAATAAATTATTTCTAAACTCTAATTAAACACTTAAAGTCCACTTTAAGTGATTCTGTGGCAAATATTATCTAGGCAACATTTCATCGAGTGACGCAAATGCATATGAAGTGACGGCCCAAACGGCTGTGCATAAGTCTAACTGAACACTATTCTCGACAGTCATTGTGTCCCCATTTGAATGATGAAAATCAAAGTATTTATCGTTTGCATTATCCAGACTACTACTGGGAACACCCATTTCATTCAATGTCTCGATGTCTGATCCATCAAATCCAAGAGTCAATCGGTTAGCTTTTATTGGTTTCAAACTCTTGACAATTTCATTGATAATACACTGAGCCTTTTTGTTAGTCCCTGAATATGAAAGGCCTAAAGGTGTGAACGTTCCCCCGTCTGATTCCATAACAACACTCATATTCTTTGTTTCATTGCTGTGTCTCTAAAATATTCAATTTAATTGACACACTCTTGTGATTTCTCAAAAAGCTACCTGTGCGTAGGCAATGGCTCCAATCATTTTAAACTCTTCTGCGGTCCACAGAACTGATCTCATCGTACGTTTTGGCTTAAGACCCAACTTTTTTATAATAGAAAGAGCTCTCCACGATATGAATGCTCCGCCCCCGTCATCCATAGCTCCCTGACCCACATCCCATGAATCGATATGTCCGGAAACTAAAACTATCTAAGATTAAGACCACATATCTTTAAAAAAGATAATGAAGTACCAGAGAAATGTTATTACTTGATGTGGTTGTTCAGTACCAGTGACTTCACTTATAGTATTCCTGGATGTCGTGTCCTTACCATTGGTAGCCTCCATATAAAGACTGACTCTTATTGTCTCTCCTATGGATCAGATAAAAAGTATTAATTTATTTAATGATCTCTAAGACATCGATCAAAACCTCTTTCAGCTATTCGACCAAACAGTTCCGCGTCCTCTACAGTAATACTGAGCGCTGGTATTTTAGGAAGTGTTGTGTTATAAACTTTTAAAGAAAATTTGAATTAAAATAATGAAAAGTGAATGCGTTTCAATCACCTATCGCTCCGGTATGGGGAGAGTTTATCGAAAAAGGTGTTAGGGATCGGATCTAAAATGTGAACTTTAAATATAATAATAGTCATTAACTTTAATTAATGAATTACCAGTGCTGCGACCGCTCCATACTGAGCGGCAACGGAGGCACCATTTACTCTATACTCTATTGTTTTGAAATAATTGGTGAAATCAAAATTATAGACAACAAACTTTCCCTTCACTTCATTCGATCTATTTTTCAATTCATCAAAAGTTTTGACTACTATAACATCAGCGGTAAGTACTTTACCGTTAGTGCCAACACTATAGCCAAGACCTAAAATGTTCATTGATTTGTTTCGCGGAGCTACCATTTCAGCCCATTCTTTACCCCTTGTCTTTAATTAAATATTTCAAAGTTATTCAAATAAAAAATATTTAGCAAGCTCATACCCATTTGGGAACTGTGACCTCTTCAGTATAAACCTTATCGTGGTTTTCCTTTTTAAGTAGTTCTACCATATAATCAATTGATTTCTCCAAATTTTGACTACCAGTCAAACGAGAACCGAATTTATCGACAAATTTAGCCAATTCTTTATATGTCACTCCACTGTCACTGCCATTTACCACAAAATCAATGATTTTCTGTGAATCCGACGATATTTTCCTAATTTGTTGTTTTAATTGTTCGTTGAATTCTGGAACTGATTCGCATATCGACTCATTAAAAGGAACCACAAACTGGGACTCAACAAAACAGACCAAAATGTTTAAACATATCGACAAATATATCAGAGTTTTAAAAATATTTGTCATTTTTAAAAACTTAATGAAAAGAAAAGTGGAGTTTAATTATTTGAATGCTTTCCAATAAATGCAATACCTTTTTGACACAAATGTATAGTTTATATTCTGATTGAAATCTAAGGTATTTATAGTGAAAGTAATCCTAAAATTAAAGTCTGAGATATTTGTAAATCAGGTGATTATTAAATTTTAAATGTTCCAAAATTAAGGGGCAGTTATTCTTTGCAATATCCTAAATCCAAATTGCAGACCCCCTCCTTCGATAAAACGAAATTTTGTTTTCGGATAAAGTTGTGAACACTTTTCTCTGCAAACTTTCCGTGACATGAGTTAAAGCAAGCATTTTATCGATTACTGGACCCCTCCCGAGAATCAATTACTACTCAACTCTGGTTTATTTTGATAAATATTTATAAATTCAGTGTTACATCGATTAAGTGTTTACTAAGAATTCAATTAATATCTAATCAATTATTGAGTTCATTGTTTATCAATCAATTATCAAGGTAATTGTATTCCTCAATTTCAAATCTAACATTTAATTTAAGACATATTTATGTTTAAAATTAAATCAAATAAATGTTAAACAAATCAAATCAAACAAATCAAACCAGGTTAAATAGAGACAACTTTATTAATTAGTCTATTGATTTATAAAATAGTTATCATTAATCATTTGATATATCTTTAATTTCAAATTCCTAGAATTGAAATAAAGATAAAGAGCTTTAATTTGAGACCTCATTCAAAGTTAATGAAAATACTTTTTTATTGAATTCTTAAGTGTCTAAAAATATAATTATCTCTTTTGCTTCTCTTCGGGCATTCGTTTCGTTATTATGATTTTTCTGAGAAAGACTGAACACAATTAACAGGTTATTAATTGAATTTCGCGTGAATTTTAAAAACACCTCAAAATTAATAAATAAAATCTAAAAATTATATAAAACTAACAAAACCTTAAAATTATTTAAATAATTTTTTGGAAATTTTAAGTATTAATTCAATTTTAAACATAAAAAGTTTTATTTTTCGAAAATCCAATGAATATTCCGGTTATCGAACGACAGAATCTATTTCTTAAGATATTGGAAAACGTGTCCAACACAAGGTTTAGCGAGTTTTGTCTGTCGGCTCTCTTTTCATTTGTCTTATTTCTTGTGGTATTTGTTTTGCTATACTTTGAACAGAATATGTCCGCATTTTTAACTATTTTCGTTACGATTATTACAATTGGATTCTTTGTGAATACATTTTTGACACAAATGTATAGTTTATATTCTGATTGAAATCGAAGGTATTTATAGTGAAAGTAAACCTAAAATTATAGCTTAAAAACCCTTAAATTAAACAATTGTTTAGGTTTTGCTTTGGTAAGTTCCAAAAGAAAACAGCGCGCCATTCTAGCTGGTAGCTCGTACAAACCGTAAAGTCATTGAATACAAAAACAAAGATTTCTTTCGCCGATACCCCAGATCAATTATAGTTTAAAAAACACTTCTTGAAAGCAATTGTTAAGGGTTTACTTTTAATAATTCCAAAAGAAAACAGCGCGCCATTCTATCTGGTAGGTCATACAAACCGTAAAGTTATTGAATACAAAAACAATGATTTATTTCGCCGATACCCCAGATCAATAATAGTTTAAAAAACCCTTCTTGAAAGCAATTGTTAAGGGTTTACATTTGATAGTTCCAAAAGAAAACAGCGCGCCATTCTAGCTGGAAGCTCGTACAAACCGTAAAGTCATTGAATACAAAAACAATGATTTATTTCGCCGATACCCCAGATCAATTATAGTTTAAAAAACCCTTCTTGAAAGCAATTGTTTAGGTTTTGCTTTTGTTACTTCCAAAAGAAAACAGCGCGCCATTCTACCTGGAAGCTCATACAAACCGTATAGTCATTGAATACAAAACATTGACCAACAAAAGGATCATCTGGTAGGTCATACAAACCTTAAAGTTATACAAAAACATTGATTTATTTCGCCGATACCCCAGATCAATTATAGTTTAAAAAACACTTCTTGAAAGCAATTGTTAAGGGTTTACTTTTGTTAGTTCCAAAAGAAAACAGCGCGCCATTCTAGCTGGAAGCTCGTACAAACCGTAAAGTTATTGAATACAAAAACAATGATTTATTTCGCCGATACCCCAGATCAATAATAGTTTAAAAAA
>JAQGBR010001020.1:0-10062 GCA_034698525.1 Achipteria nitens | reverse complement strand
ATATGAGTCAAAATAACGTTAATATTAATAATAATAATAATAATTCAAATGTTATACAAGTATTGGATTCAATGAATATAACTGAAGACACGGCAATAGTACCACAGAGTGCGGCGTCTGTTCTTCATATCGACCTGAGCTCCAATTCTCAGCAATTCTTCGCCTCTAATGAAGTGATTAATGTAATGCTTGTCATTAGATCTCGCGATCGCTTTAATTAAATATTGTTTATAATCGGATCTATTATTTTAAAATCCGAATACATTTTTAAAATTCAAATTATTTTTGTTTTGGATTTAAATTGATTTTTAAGATACCATTCATTTGAAATACTAAACGATAGTCTCTTTTGATATATTAGTCTTTAACTCAAACACCGAATCATTTTTTTGTTATAAACTATAATCGGGGAGAACTCAGCGATAATTAATATAGTCATTGGTATTAGCAATAAGTCATTTAGTGGTGAATATTAGACTAATATATGGTATTGTTTTGGTATAATTTATTAGAAGTGACACTCATTTCACTCTTTATTAATATTGAAATTAATGAATCATTGCTTTGATTAGATTAGTCTCAATCATAGTTCATACAAAACTCAACATTTTTCCCCCTTTAAATCAACAAATAGTGATTCCATTGACTTTACTGAACTGAATTTCATAAAACATACAAGATAATTTCAAAGATAATCTTTGTAATGTCTCGCCCCTGAATTTAGAGCAAGATAATTTTGAAAGTTTGACCTAAAGTCAATAGATTTGATAAAATTGATTTAATTTTATATTTATTAGATATTTAAGGCATTTCCCGCGTAATCCCCAAATGATTGTGAGACTCAAATCAAATCGATTTGCAGTCAGTTTTTGGGAAATATATTAAATGTCTATTAATTTAAGTAAATTTGTTTCCAAATAGACGTCACAACCGGTAAATCAGGCGACAAATCAGTCACCAAATCGTCGCGATATAGAGATGCCATTCAACGCTCCGACCACTTCAATGTCGATCAGTGCCTCATCTAATTCTGTGTCGACTCTAAACTACGGACAGTCATCAAATCAATTGCTTTTCAAATGGCAGGCGAGTAAAGGAACTCTAAAAGAGCGTATGTCTGCGATCTTTAATCGGGAAGTGTTAGCGGACGTACACTTTCTGGTCGGTAAAGGAGTACAGCAAATGCGAACTCCGGCCCATAAGTTTGTACTCTCAATTGGAAGCGCTGTCTTCGATGCGATGTTTAACGGAGCGATGGCTGATCCCAAAGACGAAATCGATTTACCAGATGTGGAACCGGCGGCCTTTTTGGCATTACTTCGCTTTTTATATACCGATGAGGTCCAGATCGGACCCGAAACAGTTATGACTACATTATATACAGCTAAGAAGTATGAGGTGCCGGCTCTTGAAAAGGCGTGCGTCGACTTTCTTAAACAAAACCTTTCGTCAGAAAATGCTTTTATGCTTTTGACTCAAGTATTTGCCTTTAAATATATATTAGTCCTTAAATTTAATGTTTGTATTTAAGGCCCGTCTCTTCGATGAGTCCCAATTGGCGGCCATGTGTTTGGACACAATAGACAAGCATACAGTGGACGCGTTGGCCGCCGAAGGCTTTATTGATATTGATTTCGATACTTTGACTACAGTTTTAGAAAGGGATACCCTTAGGATTAGAGAAGTGGTATTATTTAATGCTGTGGTTCGGTGGGCAGAACAAGAGTGTCAGCGACAGAATTTGGCCGACAATCCCGATAACCAACGAATAGTGTTGGCCAGAGCTCTATATTTGATTAGATTTCCATTAATGACTGTCGAAGAGTTTGCTGTAGACGTCGCTCAGTCAGGAATACTCACTGATCGAGAAGTGGTCTGTTTTTACAGTATTCGATCTATCAGTCAGTCTTTTATGCTTTTCTTAATTATATTTTAGGTCTCGTTATTCCTATACTTTACAGTCAATCCAAAACCTTCGGTTCCATTTCCAGACGTTCCCCGCTGTTGTATTACAGGCAAAGAGCAGGTAGTCTGTCGTTTCCAAAGGACTGAAAGTCGATGGGGTTATAGTGGAACGAGTGATAGGATCCGATTTATTGTCGATCGACGTATTTTCGTAATTGGTTTCGGACTCTACGGTTCAATACACGGACCGTCCGATTATGACGTAACCATTCAGATCATTCACACCGGCTCTGGAAAGTTGTTGGCCTCTAACGACACGTCATTCAGTTGTGATGGAAGTCCAGACACTTTTCGGGTTCTGTTTAAAATGCCGGTTGAAATCAATCCGAATACAAACTATACGGCCTGTGCCACACTTAAGGGCTCTGACTCTCATTATGGCACAAACGGTAATCGCAAAGTACAGGTCGATTTGTCAGGTTCTGTAGGAAAGGTAACCTTTCAATTCAGTTATGCCGCCGGTTGTAATAATGGGACGTCTGTAGAGGACGGACAGATACCTGAAATAATATTTTATACATAAATATATATATATTTGTTTAAAAACTATTAAATTTTTATTTTTACCCTTCAATGCAATAATCGTTTGTTTCTAAGACTTATTTTGATTGAAATATTGAATAATTATTTTTCAATTATTATTACTATTATATATCAAAAGAAATGTGTAATCAAATGAATATTTTAATTGATTGTGATATCCGTCTCTTATTTTCTTTGATAGATTTTGGGAAATCCTTTTTGATCTCTCACTCGTTTGCAATACATTTTAGTTTTAATTTCAATTAAATATAAATTTTGTTTTTATTCACAAATAAAACAATTGTTATTTCCATTCGTTTAAGTAATTCAATAATTATTTTATTGTTTTTTATGCAAAAATGTGTAAAAAGATATGCAGAGAAAATAAGACCGAATCGTATTCTCATATTTCTGTTTATATGTGTCCTGAGATTATACTCCCCGTAAAACAACTGATAATTTTTACCAAAAGACTTCATTGACATAATGTTGGGAACGAAAGTTCGGATAAATATTTGACTTTCTCTTATCTAAACGCCTGTTCAGTGTCTTTGTAAAAGTTATCTAGTATACTTTGTCGCACAGGAAATTGTCTATTATTATCATATAAAAAGGATCTTTATCCAAATAATCCAACACTAATATAAGTTAAATATATTTTTAGACAAAATCATCAAAAGATAATATTTCGATAAATAATTGCATTTCTATTGAATTTCTATTTTTATAAAAATATTTCTAATATTGAGTTATCTATCAAATAGTGTCTAATATTGAGAAAACTATAATAAATTTTTATGATTTTTTTGACCTGAACCTTATCTAAACTCAACTAAAATCTGAAATATTTTGTCTAAATTCGTAATTTTGTTTAAAAAAAGAGGAAAAGTTAGTCAATTTGTACTATTTTTAGAAGAACCGGAATAATTAATTTAAATTCAGAAGTTATACTACAACTCCACTATTGAACTTCAAATAGCAATACAGGAGTACTAAGTCTTGTTTGCAATTCAAGGATCTTGTCTTTTAAGCGTCTGATTCAATGGCTAATAAATTTCAAATCGGTTTTAAAGTTATCGCAAAACTTATGTCAAAAACATTGAGATATTGAATTATATTCATGTGATTTGAGGGAAAATAGTGAGCTGACAAGGAATCAGAGTCTGATCCCTGTCTTTCTATTTTATTTCAAACACAAAATCCTTGAGATTTTTAAACTTTTTTCTAATCATTATATAAATAATTAATGAGTAAAATAGTTTCAATATTTTCTTTCGTTAGTCTTATTCACATTTTAATTAATTTTATTGTTTTATTAAATTTTTTAGTCAATTAAAAACAAAATTTGTCCTAAAAATAAGTATCGATTGCATAAAAACAGATACATATATTAAACCCATGAATATTAAGAAGTTTTAATTTGAGCGCAAATCAACTTTTAGACCATGTTATCTATGAGACAGTCCTCTTTCTATTTTTAACCAATAGTCTCGTAGGAAGAAACCCAAAATTACCGATGAATAACATAACACTCGAATAAAACATTACAAAACAAGACTTATGTCGGCGTTATATCGAATAACAAATTTGTCGTAAATATAGTCTCGATTTTATTATATAAATATAAAACAAAATTTGTTTGATTTTTGCTGAAAACATATTCTAAATCTGTTTACTATCAGAATATAAGGTAAGATATAATGTAATTATCTTATATTTAGAGTAATTTGACACAAACTATCATTTTTAAAATACATGACATTTAAATATCTATATAAGAATCTATATTAAATTTAAATCTGAATAATACTTTTAATGTCTGACCTTGCTATATTTTTAGCAAATTGCTTTATCTATCAATAACTGGTTGTCTATTGAATAGAGAAAGAATAGAGAAATACTTTGATTACAAAAGCCATAACTATTGCCATTCATTGAACTTTGGATGAACTCAACAATAATTATTAATCCCTTAAAATGTTGGATAAAATCCAATTATTAACCGGATTTTGGTTTTTACACATTCGTGTCATTAATTTAGTAATATTTTAATCATTGGATGAATTGATTTATATATTAATAGTTTGATTGCATTATTTGAGGAAATTATGATTAGTCTCATAAACTTGAATTTTTATCAAAAAGCCCTTGATTAAATGTATAAACACTTGATGTGAAACATTATTTTTTTGACATTAGTAATCAACATAAACAAATGAAACTGATTAATACAATATTCCATTGAATGGTGAGTATGCAAAGTTTACAAAGTTTGCCCAAAGAGTATCCAAAAATAGACAAATTATTCAAATGTCTTATCATTTAGTTTTGAACTGTTTTTCAAAACTTTAAACTCAAAGCAATTTTTTGAAAATTAAAATTCAAACGATTAAACTGTTTAATGACTACCAAAACGATTTGATAATGAATTTTGAAAGTGACTTATTCTTTGAGAAGAAAAAGGCACTCAATTAGAGTTTGAACTCAAACTTTTAGATCAATAATGAAACTAAAGTCTCATATCTTTATTAAATGAATGTATCGTATGATATGATTATCATTCAAAGTTCACATTTCAAACAAAAAATATATATATATAAGAGAGTGGTTTAACTCGATTTTAGTTCAGTTATATTCTGGTTGTTATGCCTTTCATTTGTTAAGCATTTCTTAAGTTTTTTTTTCAATTTTTCTTAAGTTTTTATATTTATTTCTTAAGTTTTCTTATATATCTTTTGATAGAATTTTATTATTAATAAAATGTCAGTCACTCCCAAAAACTCCATTAAAATCGAAGCCTTTTCGCGCTTTTCTTCACTACCACTCGTAAACTCAGCCATCAATTTGGCCACAAATGGATATTCACGCGTCAAAGGCTATAACAGTCTTATATCGGCCACACTTTCCAGAGCTGAACAGTCTATTGCTTTTGTGGCGTCCACTGCACAACCAGTGATACAAAAGTTTGAGAAACCGAGTAAGTAATCCATTATTTTGTTTGAATTTTTGTACTAAACTTATGTTATTAGTATCGATCGCTGATAACATCGCGTGTCAGGGACTCAATAAACTGCAAGAGAAGGTCCCCGCCATTAATAAGTCTCCCGAAGAAGTAAGTCTACGAGTATTTGATATTCGAGTTCTAATATCTTGTATTCAGTTAAAAGATGGGACCAAAAAGCTTTTGGAGGACGGCGTCAATCGAATCGGAGTCGTTCGCAAATACAGCACAGATAAGATTCAAGGAATCAAAGACTATGGATATACTAAAGTGAATGGTGTTCTGGACTTACCATACATTCGAGTGTTCCTTAACTCTCTGGACACAGCCATAGACCTGACTGACAAAGCTGTGGACCATTACCTTCCGGCGGCCGCCAACGAACCACTCGTCGACGACGAAACAAAAGGCCAGCAAACAGTTGTCGTCCGAATGTCACACCTGTCAGAGAAGATGCGCCGCCGTATGTATAACCAGTTCGCCAGCAAATGGGTGCCAACAGTGGTGGACACTATCAATCACCTCAAGTCTAATGTTCTTAATTGGGTTAACCACAATCGGATCCAACAAACGGCCCAATAATTGATTTTACATTCGGTCGACATTTAATCTCATTTCAATTACTTTTATTGTTTTTATTTTCTTATATTTTAATCATTTACTAATTCGTGTCAATTATGGTTAGAAATAAATCGTTTTTATCCTTTTAATACATTTCTTTTAGTAGTCTTTAATTTCTTGAATTTATTGTAAAACTTGAGGTTTAGTTACACTTTTCTACTAAATTTGAAATAAAAATTTGAATTTTCAATAAATTTTATTCATTTAACAAAAGATTACAAAAAATGGATTGAATTTTATCCCAAAACAAGTTTAATACAAATAACGATAATATTTAAGAAAATCAGAGGAACTGAAATAAAATAGAAAATTAGTGTTTGAGTAAAATCAAAGATAGGATATACCTCTCATTACTGTGCGGATCGCATGAATCATATGAAGTATTTGTGATTTGACGGTCGGATTAGCCATTTGTTGGCCGCCATATGTCTGTTGTGCCCACGCATTACGACCCCATCCGACTGTTCAACAAATTTAGACAATTGTTTACTTAAATCATAAAATAAGAGAATAAATACTTTTAGACAGAAATCTGTCCTCATTTAGGATAACGATTGCGTTGACTACTAATAGGGAACACTCCAGAAGACTAAATATTGACAGCATTTTTGTAGATCTGGTCTTAATTGTCGGTACAATCGATGGTTAAAACTTAAACTCAAGGACTGATTGTCTGAAAATAAATGTTTAAATAAATAATGGTTTTCGTCATAACAAGAGATTAATTATTTGAGACAAACCTATAAATCGATAATCTATTCAACGAAACAATTTTGTGAAGAGATTTAAATTTAGTTCAAAATTCAAAACAAATGATTAAAAGTCTTAAAAGTGTTGTGTTTTTAAAGAGATGTGACGTCACTGACAGCTATTGCCTCAGAAACTAATGAAATGTTGTCTACGGATAGCCCTCACTATGAATGGTGTGTCTCGAGAGTCGCTGCAGTCGTTATGAGTAGTCTATCGATCAGTTGTTTTGAGTGTTTGTTGTTTTGTTCACATCTAATGGCGTTTGTCTGCAATTACTTGCCGTCAGTAATCATATTCAATATATTTAGATATTTGTCGCCATCCGAGAGATTGAGAGCTTCGGCCACTTGTAGGACATGGAGGGAATGCCTCTTCAATCTGTCTCAATGGCCGCACAAGAGTCTGACCATTGATTTAGTGAAGACAACGACAAGTAGTCAGACATTGAGACGCAATAAACAGAACAAACAATTGAAGGCAACCCTCGACTCGAGTATAGCCTTGAAGTCATTTCTTCACAAATGCAGTCGTTTTTTACAACAAATGGTCATTACTTTTGATCCAAATTCCACTCAAAGTCTCAATCATTTGATCCAAATTATAGACATTTTGTTGTCTAACGAAGAGTACAATAATAATGAAAACAATAATAACTTCAATGAAAGCAATCATACCATCGATGATAACCATTGCGTTCATAACAGTCGTTGTCTCAGAAGACTGACATTAAATCCAATAAATGTGACCAAAAATTCAGAGAACAATAACAATGAAAACAACGCAAAAGTCTGTCATTTGTTCCAACTTTTGACGCAACGATTGGAACAACTAATCCAAAGATGCGAATCATTAGAACACATTTCAATGGGTTGTCTCCAACCAGTGCTCAATCACTCCAATCGATTGCTCCAAACGTTAGCCAAACGTCACTCACATTCACTTAAATGTCTTCACTTGTCGTCAGTCAAAACTGATCCCGATTTTTATCCAGTGGTCGACCTTTCGGTCCAATTTGTCGAACCGTTTTCAAGTCTAAGATATCTATCGATTGATTTCGATTTATTGAACGATCAAATGATTAGAATTATGGCCCGAAAGACAAAAATCGATAGTTTTGTAGTTAATGTTCACGGAATAGATGACGAACACGAAGGCATCTCTAAGTCTTCGTGGAATCTGTTGGCCAAAAGCAATGCCGACCTCAAAGTGACCGTTAATCTGATCCATACGGACGACTCTATTGAGATATTGCGCGACTCATTGTTCGACACAGATATGCCTCTGACTAACTTCAGGGCTTATTTTGTGGGCTCTTTTGGAACCACTGACGACACGATCTGCTATTTAGTCAATTTAGTGGCGAATCGACACTCGAAAACTCTTCAGTCCGTAACTCTCGTCAATGCATTGAAGTCTTTCTCATTACAGCCGAACCCAGTGTTCGCTGAGCTCCAGGAAAACCCATTAGTAATGCTCGCCTGGAGGTCACGACATCTTCAGAGCCTAACAATCATTGGTAACCATTTGATTATCAATTTTAATGTCAGGCATTAGTTTAATGATTCTCTTATTTGACAATAGGTTACGAAGTCTGTGACGCAGACCTCATAGCAATCACTCGTTTGAGAGGTTCATCACTCAAACACTTCGAGTTCCCGATGTGTTGCATATCTTTACTTCACTCTCCTATCGCTGAAGACGAGGGATATTATGACGACATTTACGACAGGCGTATGACATACTTCTTAGACGGAGCGCCACATTATATCCAAACCAAAGTGATCGAAGATATCGCCGAACCGCTAAACCGAAAGTGGACTCCAATGGCTTTCGAACAATTGCCCAGAGCTGTGATCAATCGTATGGATGACATGCAAACTACTTATTTGTCCACCATTTTGAAGGATCAGACCATCTGTGGTGAGTCTAAAAAGATAACCGCCAACTCTAATGACTCGAATTAGTGTCGAAATTCGAGTTTTAGTCGAATCGCTACTAATTTTATTGAATGTTATTATTATTATTATTATTATTATTATTATTGTTAACAATTAGTCGTCAATTAATTCAATTTTGGCCTCATTTTGGTTAATGTTTTTAATTATTTTATTTTTCACTTTATTTTATTATTATTTAATTTTTAATTTAGGCTTTGAATCGATTGAAAAGTTTAGCCAAATATCTAATCAAATGTTAGCAACAAATCCAGTCAAAAGACTATACATTATATGTATTTAAAAAAACACTACCACTCCTTAAATCGGTGTTTGGCTTTTGGTGAGACTTTCTTTTCAATCAATTCTTAGAGTCGTTTTGTTTTGGTGATGGTTTCGGGTTTATGTGTTAGTCTTCCATCCGTTTAATTACTAGTACTGATGAACGATAGGCCCATTATTTTTGATAACAGAGCGCACACACACTAAGCGATTGATTCTCAATATATTAGGATATATTGAATATAAAATAATTCTAATTATGACTCAATTTAATGATGAATACAATGCGTGAATTAATTGCCTAATGAACTGAACTGTGATCGAAGATGTAGTCAATAAAATATAATATTAATTGTGAGGCAGACAAAAGTCTTATCAGTTATGGTGTGCTCTCTCTTTCTCTCTCTCTCAGAGTGATGTAAATCTCCCTCACTATCAATGAATATATTGTTTATTCAGTTTTAAAATATTTAAAATATAAAATCAATTTTAATGTGAGATTTGTTTAGACATTCGAAGAGAAATTCTAAACATAAAACCCTTATATATTGTGTATAAAAATAGTAAGAAATCATTTAATAGATTGCGAAACAACTAATTGTAACGATTCTGTGATAAAATGTCCACACAATTGAAGAATTGTTTTCATTTTCCATCAATTAATTTCATTGTGCAGCCGATTAGTACATAACAATTGTTTATGAATTCCCAAATAATCGATAAATCCATATATCAATTGAAATCACAAACAACACAACAAATTCATTCTTTAAGAAACTAATTGAAAAACAAACCCAAAGCAAAGCTGTTGGTAATAAACTGTTGCCATAATATCTAATGAAATTGGAATAACGTTTATATAACTAAATAATTAATGTGTATATTATCAGAAAAAATGAATTTTTCTACTCTAGTAATACAAAGCAAAGGCAGTCAAAAGCGAATGCAATTTTCTATTATTAAATAATTAGTTGTTATTATTATTAA
>JAQGBR010001019.1:0-10072 GCA_034698525.1 Achipteria nitens | reverse complement strand
AATATTATATTTTTGTATATCACTCTTATTTAGAAATATTACTAAATTATCAATAGAATACTTGATATTTTAACCATGCTAAAATTCTAGACTACTTATATAATAGAATTTTTATTAGAATTTTATTATTATATGGATTTTATTATTATATTATATGGATATTATTTCTTAAATTTGTTAATCGATTATATTTCAAATAATGATATTTAATAATAATATAATATTTTGCAATATTTTGTTAGTAAAACACTTATTCTGTGTCTGGCCTTTACTTTTCGGCTTTAAGTTTCTCATAAAATTGTTTGGTTTTGGAAACACTCTCTTTGAAATGATTAGACTCTTCTTTCATACCATTATACCAAGTCATCAGATTTGAATACTCTTCAGTGTCTTTAAAATCATTGAAACACATCATTGAAGTGGTCTGAGCTATGGACAGATCGGCAATAGTGAGACCATCGCCGGCAATGAATTTCTTGTCTCCAATCAATGTATTCATTAATTTGAGATTTTTATGGTAATAATCCATTTGTTGTTCTGTAGATTCCAGTCCTCTAAACGAATTGATCTTTAATTTAATAAAATAATTATAAACAAAATTCAATATATATTAGATAATAAAGACCAGGATATCGTGAATTGCCGAAAAGTAAGTCATATCGTAGTCAAGCATTTGGTCGACATTCGCTCTCTTCTGCGGATCACTGGGGTATAGAGAGCTGTCCGGAGCATATTTATTGCACAAATAGCGTAAAATTGCACGACTCTCCCACACTTTAAATTCACCATCCACAAGTACAGGTACCTTTTGACAGGGATTTATCTATAATTTTTACAGAAATAAATTTTTTAAATGATTCAAACATTTTATTTAATGATTTTAATTACTTTACTGTACTCTTCAGACAAATGTTCGCCTTTCATGAGATCCACTTCCTTGATGTTAACATCAATACCCAGATGTTTAAGAGTTACCACTGCTGCTTGTGATCCAGGACTTCCAACCGCTGCATATAACTCTAAACCCATGCTGAATATATAAACTTACCGATCAGCAAAATTAACCAAGACAACTTTTTTGTTTAATAAAATAAAATTCTGTACTCTATTTCGAAATAGAATTAAATGAAGAAAAATCTGATTTGTTGTATGATTCACATGAAGTAAACCCTATTTTTCATTAATTTTTATTGATTTTTAACGAAATATTCAAATTTTTTTGACGACAAAATAAATTGTTTTTCCAATAATTTATTCCATCAAATATAAGATTTCATTATAGAACTGAATATTGAATTTCATTGAAACAAATTAATGGAGGAAATGGGTGCTATTTCATATTAATAAGGAAAACTGCCTTTTCATAATTACCTGTTCGTTTTGTATAAATTAAATGCCAGTAATAGTAGATTTCAACTTTTTAAAACAAAAAATACTTTTGAATGAATAATTTTGAGATAATTAGCTATCATTTCTTTTTTTGATAGTAAATAATTGAATAAATATATGTTTATATGTTTACCTAAATGTATGAAATGCGCATAATTTAATTTCAAGCAAAACTAGAGATCAGTATCTAAACGATTCAGTACTACCAATATCTATTTTATATTTTATCTAAATTAGGAATACCCAAAGCGGTGAGTGCTTGAAAAGACCACAACTCGAAAATTTTCAAAAACTGCAATTTCGGGTTAAACCTCATTTTGGTCACAATTTTTGTCCATCATTTTACCCCGATCTAGGCCATCCCCCCAATCACAATTTAAGCTGAATAGTAAGCTTTTCATATATTTATTTGGGATTCAAAAAACAAATAATTATTTTATTAAAATTTATTTAATTTTATTAAAAAAAATAATTAATAGTTATTTAAAACTTATATTTAAAAAACATATTTTAATTACGACCTTGTTTATAAAATATTTGAGTTTGCTCACTTAGTTTTCTATACATAATGGGAAGCTCTCCGTTTACTTCTTGAAAATATGGCAAATCTTCTTCAAGTCTATCATACCATGACTTTAAATTAGACAAGTCTTCAATGTCTGCAAAATCATTGATTGATAGAGCAATGGTTGCCGCGAGTAATGAGAGGTCAGCTATGGTTAGCTCATTACCCGCAACATATTTATTGCCACCAATCAGTGTATTGAATAGTTTTAATGTGTTTTTATAGTTAAGAATCTGGTGTTGTGTGGGTTGAATACCCCGAACCACTTTTAGTGTCTGTCTTTTTAAAATAAAAACACATTAAATAAAAGTAAAAAAATAGTTAACAATAGACCAGAGCCTCCCGGAGTGTTTCACTATACGTTATACTGAAATCGAGCATTTTGTCGACCAGAGCTCGTTTTTTGGGATCTCTTGGATAGAGAGTACAGTTTGGAGCGTATTCGTTGCACAGGTATTGCATAATAGCTCGACTTTCCCATAGAATAAATCCGTTATCGTTAATCACAGGTACTTTTTGTGTTGGGTTTAGCTGGATAAAATCAAAAATAATAAAATAGAACCTATCTGATTCTAGAAATACCTTGGTAAAATCTGGTGTCAATTGTTCGCCTTTCCTTAAATCTACATTTTTCAGGTTCACTGAAATATTTAAATGTTTGGCAGTCATTAGAACTGCACGACAGGGAGGACTAAAACTTACATAATATAAATCGATTGACATGTCTTTACTCTGAGTTATAATAATTTTTATTGAAATGTGAGTGAAATGACATTCAGTTTTATATCTAAATAAATGAAATGTGTTTTTGAACTCAAGTTTTGAAAACAAAAATATTTTTAGTCTTATCTCAAACTATGATTAGATAATCATTAATTCATTTAAGCAAATATACTTGTTATCAATTTATCCAGTTAAATCATTATTGACTTTATCAGAACAAGGGAATTTCCCAAGCATTATTTTTAGAACAATTTAATCTTGCTTATAAAAAGTTTGTTTTTGTTCCATTAGTTGTCTGTATTGGTTGGGTATATCTCCATTGACTTCTTGAAAATATGGCAAATCCTTAACAAGTCTCTCATACCAGGCCTTTAAATGAGGCAAATCTCTATAGTCTTTGTAATCGTTGATCGATAAGATAGTGGTCGACGCAAGTAATGAGAGGTCAGCGATAGTCAATTCATTGCCGGCAACGTATTGATTGTCTCCGATTAAAGTGTTTAATAGATTTAATGAATTTTTATAGTTTGAAATCTGAACTTCAGTCGGTTCTATACCCCGAACTACTTTTAGTGACTTTCAATTTTTTAAAAATTAATTAGTGAGCAAGCTACTAATAAGGCAATTAATCAATAAAAACTTACTAGTGCTTCTCTTAATGTTTGATGATAGGTCATACTGAAATTGAGAAGTTTGTCCACCTGAGCTCTCTTTTTGGCATCTCTTGGATACAACGAGCAATTAGGGGCGTATTCATTGCACAAGTATTGCATTATTGCCCGACTCTCCCAAAGAATAAATCCGTTGTCATCAATGAGCGGCACTTTTTGTGTCGGATTCAACTAAAGTGTCCACTGATTTAATAAAATGGATAAATAAATTTTTAAAAAATATTCTGACCTCAGTATATGCCGGCTTCAAATGTTGGCCATTCCTCAGATCAACATATTTTAAATTGACCGCAATATTCAAGTGTTTTGCGGTCATTAAAACTGCACGACAGGGAGGGCTCAAACTTACAAAATACAAATCGATTGACATTTTAGTGGCAAAAAATATTTTAATAAAAGTAATAAATGTTTAGTGAATTCAAGCGATAAAAAATTGAGAATATTTTTATTCGTTGACTACTCTTATCTGAAATTGTGATAAAAAATAGGGACGATTCCTATGAATTATTAATTGTCCTTGTTATTTAATCCCAATTATTAAATGTCATAAAACCTTGAATATTGTATTATAATTTATACGATAATTCAATTTATTATTGATTTCCATAGGAATAGCTTCTTATCCTCTTATATAAGAAATTTTTAAATAATATGTAAAAAATAAATGTACTGTGCGTCTGTGCATATGTGCGTCTGTTTTTCAGACTCATGGTCATATTTATTAAGATATCAGATATGTTGATATAACAAAATAATCAAGTTTAATTTTGTATAGTAAATGCGGTTTATTTAAATGGTTTGTTATGCAAATAAAATGATTGCTTTTGTGTTATTAATTGTTTGAACAGTTGGGGTATATCCCCATTGATTTCATCAAAGTATGGCAACTCATTCCTTAGCCTTTCATACCATGATTTCAGTTTTGGTAATTCTTCGATGTCTTTAAAATCATTGATTGTTAGTGCAGTACTCGTAGCGAGGAATGAGAGGTCAGCTATGGTTAGGTCAGTGCCGGCCACGTATTTATTGTCACCGATTAGAGTATTGAATAGTTTTAATGTGTTTTTATAGTTCCAAACTTGAAATGGTGTCGACTCTACATCTCTGATCACTTTAAGTAACTTTAAAATTAAAATTCAAATCATTTAAAGAGTGATTATTTATAAAAATATTTTAAATACCAGTGCCTCTCGTATTGACTGGTGATAAAACATATCAAAATTTAGAAGACTGTCCACAATAGCCCTCTTTTGCAGATCTTTTTGTGGGTAAAGTGAACTATTGGGTCGGTATTTATTGCATAAGTATTGCATAATAGCTCTACTTTCGCATAGATTAAAGCCATTATCATTTATTGCGGGCACTTTTTGAGCAGGGTTAATCTGATTAAATGGAAAATTTTGAAAACAGTTCGTTTAAAAATATATTCAATACCTTTGCGTATTCAGGCGTTAAATGTTCGCCATTTCTTAAGTCAACATTTTTTATATTAACCGCAATATCCAAATGTTTGAATGTCATGAGGACAGCACGAGAGGGTGGACTCAATTTTAAGAAGTAGAGATCGATTGGCATTTTTTTGTTCACAAAAATTGATTTTAAAACAATTTAATAACAGATTTATAAACAAATCAATTGAAATAATGTATTGACACTCAATGTTGTAGTGCTATGAAAGGATATGACCTTGCTTATTTGTTGATATTAGTTGTCAAGGTCTATTGGCAATGAAATATCATTTTGCGATAATATATAAATTAAAATTTCTATTGAATTAAATTAATAAAATCTATGAGTGATATCAAAATAAAGGGAATGTTTAGCAGTCAGTGTCTGCTATCTATCGCTACTAAATAAATGGTTACTAAATATTAGAACCGGTAATATAAGAACATTCATCTGAATCCAAATTTGCAATCATACCGATGGCAACATCTGCCCTCTTTCGGAGATGATATTTGCCTTTAAATTGCAAATCTGAGTTCAATTGTCTGAAAATCTAAATATATTTATTGAAAACACAATAAAAATGAATTTTTTGTTAACAAAATTTTTAAAATTTTATTTCAAAAAATAATAATTTTAAACAAATATTAAATTATTTTTTCTGAGCCGCCATTTGTTTGAAGGTCTCTTTGACGCCACCGTTGACTTCTTCGAAGTAAGTGAGTTCAGTCTTAAGTCTATTGTACCAACCCTTCAGATTAGGCAAATCCGACAAATCCTTTAAGTCATTCAATTCGAGAACAGTGGTTGAGACCAACACTGAGAGATCAGCGATTGTCAGCTCATTTCCGGCCACATATTTGTTGGCACCGATCAAAGTGTCCATTAGTTTCAAATTGTTTTTAAAGTTTGTTATCTGCTGTTCAGTTGGTTGAGTGCCTCTGAATATTGGCATCAACTGATTGGATCAAAGGGAACGGTAGACAATATAATAAAAAGCAACGACTAATTCATTATTTAATTTTACCGAAACATCTCTAATGGAATTAAAGTAAGACATATCGAAGTTAAGGGTTCGGTCAACGATAGCCCTCTTTTTAGGATCACTTGGATATAGCGAACTGTTTGGGGCGTATTTGTTGGCCAAATATTGAAGGATTGCTCGGCTCTCCCATAAAGATAGGTCACCATCTACAAGGGTAGGAACGGTATGGGCAGGGTTGATCTAAAATAGATAATTGAGAATTAATAGACATTTTTAATAAAAACACCGAAATTTGTTATACTTTCAAATATTCTGGTTTCAAATGTTCTCCATTTCGCAAATCAACAGTTTTGAGGTTAGCCTCCAATTTGAGTTGTTTGAGACCCATCATCACTGACCGACAGGGAGGGCTCAGTTTAGTGTAGTAGAAGTCAATTGTCATTTTGATCACTAAATTTTAAAATAAATATATTTTTTTTAAAACTAAAGTTTTACTTTTGGTATCAAAACCTTAAAACTTAATGAAGAGAAGTAACTCTGAGTCTGGATTTATATTCTCTAATCACTAGAGTAGTAATCAATTGAATTAATATTACGATAAAAAACGGAAACTTTGCACTAAACTATTAATTGTATAATTAATTGAATTATTTTGTACTAAACCTCAATATAAGTAATCAACTAATGAATTGCATTTTCTCCCTCTCCCTCCCTCTCTCTCTCCCTCTCCATTTCCCTCTCTCAATATTGCACTTATAATCACAACATAGTGACTCAAAAATAGTACAGTTGTACTAGAGATTACACCCCTCCTCCATATAATGGTAATAAAGTTCTAGAATATTCTGAGAAACCATATTTGAAAAGTTAATTAAATAATTGTCTGGAAATGACGAAAATTATAGATAATTAAAATTGAAATAATCCCATTAAATGTAAATGTAATGTTGATCTCAACTTCTCTATTTAGTCACAATTCTCATCATAATAGAGAACAATTTCAATTAAAAAGAAAATTTCTAGCTCATCTAGAAGATTATTCTAAACATGTCTGGGTCTTTTCAAAATTATGAACTTTTAGCGTCTTATTCTCCAAATTATGTCAATTTTTATTTGAGTGTGAAATAGGATAACAAATTTATAAATATTATAATAATACCAAAGTATTATTACCAAGGTATTATAACAAAAAATATTAAAATAAGTGATTCATTAATGTTTGAACACTGAATACTTATTTGATTTCAATTGAAAGAATATAAACTATTTCTCACTTTAGATAATAAATATTCAAAATGTCATTATTTAAAATAATAGTTTATTTTATTTGAATTGAAATCAAAATTGTATTGAATCGTTCAAACATTAATGTTTCAAAAAACATATATCTCTTATTTAAAAATTTTTTGTTATATTTATAAATATTTGATGCTATTTCACACTAAAATAGTCTAAATCAGATAAAATGTGTTTTTAATCAATTAATTTAATTAAAGTCTGGGAATAAGCAAATGATACCAATATTTCAAAGTCTATTTGCGATCTTATTTTTATTTAATCTCTTTCTTTCTTATATTAAAATTATATTATATTATATTTAATTTAATTAAAATTATTTATTTTCAGCCAATCGTTGTTTGTAAGCCTCAGCCACTCCTCCATTGACTTCTTCAAAATATGGCAATTCTTCGCTGAGTCTATCCAACCAACCCTTTAGTTTCGGCAATTCACTCAAGTCTTTGTAGTCATTGACTGCCAAAGTAGTGGTTGTGGCCAACACAGTGAGGTCAGCAATTGTCAGATCATTACCCGTCACATATTTATTGTCACCAATCAAAGTGTCCAATAATTTCAAATTGCTTTTGAAATTTGTTATCTCTTGTTCTGTGGGTTCCGTTCCTCTGTTGTAGAATTTGCCAAACTATTCAATAAGCAGAACAAGTCCTCAATATTTGCTTATAAACTAAATTAAAATAATGACTGACCAATACTTTTCTTATAGATGCAAATAATGTCATATCAAAGTTAAGAGTGCGGTCGACTATAGCTCTCTTTTTGGGATCACTCGGGTATAGTGTACTATTTGGGGCATAATTATTAGCCAGATATTGAAGAATAGCCCGACTCTCCCATAGTGACAGTTCTCCGTCCACTATAGTGGGTACACAATGGGCCGGATTTATCTATAATTCCAAACATTTATCAATTAATTTAATAATTAAGAAACAGAATATTATGACTCACTTTTAAGAATTCAGGGGACAACTGCTCCTTATTCTTCATATCAAGACTCTTCATATTTACATCCAGATTGAGTTGTTTGATGCCCATAAGAACTGCTCGACAGGGAGGGCTTCTTTTTGAACCGTAAAAATCAATTGGCATTTTGTTTATTCTATAGTATTAGAAAAATAAATAATGAAAAAATCAATTGAAAAAAGAGTCTAAACGTTTAGACTATAAATACTAATTTTTTTATCACTCAATCTTTTAGCAAACAATTGATTGAATTGATATCAGAAATAGAATCATAAATCTCTTCTGTTAGACCTTTCATACAATTATTTCTATTGTATTGTTTTGAATCTTTCAATTTTGTACTTTTATCTTATATTTTATTTACTACAGTATTACACACTTTATCAAGAATATACACCCAATTTGAGTAGAGATAAATTTCGAGGTTATTTCCAAAATTATTTTCTTCTATTCATTATTTTATTACTTTCCGACTGTTTTATTCAAAATCTTCACATAATAAGAGCAATGAATAGCAATCAATAATTTAAGTCATTTAAATAATTTTAATGATTTTCTAGAATATTCATAAAGAATAAAATGAACAAGAGTCACGCGATCATTATTTTTTTTTATTTAAAAATAGCAAGTACAAATATTTGATTATTGCAATTACTCGACAACTTTTGAAAGTTTAAAAAATGGCGATTCTTTATGTGTAAATTGTAACAAGTCAATTTTATTTTTGTTAACCTTGTATTATATGTTTACATTAGAACTCATTTTCAATAACACTTTATATTACTGGTTGTCAATTGAATTAGAAATCTATTTTTACTCTTTTTATTTAACTATAAAACCTTTTTTATCTGTTTTTCTTATTTTGAGACAATAGTAATCAAATAATATTCTGTGCTAAATTGGTGAATTCGTTTGAAATCAATTGTCCTGTTTCAACAGAATTGAAATAATTATTGGCTGAAGTGAAATGTTCTGTTTATCTATCCGGGTTTCTTTGTAAATGAGTTGAACCATAAATTGATTAAAAGGTAATCAGTATTTTGTTGTTTATTTGTTTAATTCAAATAAATTGAAATCCTTTTGTTATTTAAATATATATGAATGATTAAATGCTCTCCTAGAATCAATATATTAATATATTTCATCAGTGAATTAATTAGATTTACTCGAACTTTAATTCAAAAATTTGTGAATTAATTGATTGAATAATTTATTTAATTAAAAATCATAATATTTCTGTGAAACTCATTTAAAATTCTTTAATATATATTCTATCAGATTTTGAATGAAAATTTAAAGTTTTGTTTAATTAGTCCAATGCTTTCAAGTTTGTTTCAATACATGAAAGTTTGATATCAAGAGAATTTTTGATTTTAATTTCTCGTGTGACTAATTGTCAGTTATGTAAGATTACTGTTATTTTCGTTTAAAAAGTCTGATAAATTCAAACTGAAGGCCAGGAATGTATTAAAATGAAAAATTCAGTCAAAAATACTATTAAATGTATAATTAATTCAATAATTCAATGAATAATCTTTTATTGAAAAATGTTTACCAAAAAATCAAATCACAAAAATTAGAGTTTAATAATGAGTGGGATTTAAAACTTGAATACAAAATAAATTTATATTTATTTGACATTCAATTATGAAATAACATTCAATTTTCACTGATTTAAAAGGTTGTGAAATAAGGTTTTATTTCTCTAATATATTCTGAGTCTTTTTAACAGCAATTAATATCAAATATTTTGGTTGATTGTAGTCATAGAAAAAGTGGTTTATTATACTCTTAGCAATTATGGGATTATATTTACGATTTATATATTATTATAACTATAAAAGTGAAATAAAACCAACATTTCTTAATATATTTAAAGTGATGTCCGGATCTCTTCCACCAAAAGCTATTGGTTTGAGTGACGAAAAAGAGATTAAAAATTTGATATCTTTGACCAAAAGATTATTCTTTTTAATTAAGTTTAATATTGAAATATTGATACCTTTGGCCTGCAGTGGATTTATCTTAATTGGG
>JAQGBR010001018.1:0-10075 GCA_034698525.1 Achipteria nitens | reverse complement strand
TTTGATATAAAGAAATTTTGAGAAAGTTTTATTGGATAATAAGAATAATAGATAATAAATTTAGTGTTCAGAGTTGTAAAAATTGTTAAGTCCATAAAAGGTTAAACTTTTAAGGATCTTTTGTTCTGTAGAAGAGATGAGAGTTAGTATAGACCAGTTATTAGGAGTTAGATAGTCTTCTCTCTCAACTTTGAGTCTAAAAGTTTTTCTGTCGAAATATTTTTTAATATTAGTGAGACTTATAGTTGACTGAAGTTCGGGATTAGTTAAAGATTGAACTTTTATGATTTGATCTCTTAATTTGATTACTTTATAGGGTCCTCTCCATTTATTCAAAAATTTAGAACCCGATTTAATCCTGTTTGCAGTGTCCAGAATTAAAATAAGATCATTCAATTCAATATCACTGGACTTTCTTTTGAGGTCCAAACGCTTTTTATTACTTGTTTGAGATTTAGTAATATTTTCTTGGGCTTTATTTCGAATTGTTTTTAAATCAACGTTTTGTGAAAGGTCTTCTCTGCCCGGTATTACTTTATTCATCGCATTAATTTGTGGGGTTTCACCCGTGATCAATTGAAGGGGAATAAATTGGGTACTATCATTATAAGAAGTATTATAAGAGAGCACACATTGGTCGACATATTTATCCCAATTGTCCTGATCATCATTTTGTTTGACCACTATTCTCAACATTGACATTAAGGTTTTGTTAAAGCGTTCCACAGGGTTAGACTGCGGGTGATATGGTGTGGTCGTTATGTGATTGATATTCCACTCGTCATAAAATTCTTTAGATTTATTAGAACAGAAGTTGGTTCCCTGATCGGTAAGAATAGTTAAAGGGGGTCCAAATTTACTGATTAAATCTCTTCGAATAGCTTCTGTTAACAATTCCGATTCAGTAGAAGGTAAGGGAACAGCAATTGAATATTTTGTAAACAGATCAATCATTGTTAGAATGTATCTGTTTCCGCTTTCAGTTATGGTCAACGGACCAATCAGATCAATAGAAATAGTAGTCAAAATAGTTTTGGGGATTGAAGTGATCCCTGAAAAACCTCTTTGTTTTTCAGTAGAAGTTTTTCTCATTTGACATAAATGACAGGTTTTGACGTATCCGTGAATATCTTCGAGTATTCCCTTCCAATAGAATTTCTTTGTGATTCTATAAATAGTTTTACGGATTCCCAAATGATTCGCAGTGATCGAGTCGTGTCCTAAATATAGTACACATCGGATCAAATCTGTCGGAACGAAAACCACTAACACATCTTCGGTTCGGAAAGTGAGTTTTCGACAAAGAACTCCATCTTTCAGACAGTAGTGTTTACTCATCTGATTCTGAGTCAATTGATCCGTTTGCGGGTCTAATAGTTTATTTAAGATAATTTGAATTATCGGATCCTCTTTTTGTCGTCCAATGAACTCCTGACGATTCATATTATTAAGAGTCAATGATTCGACTCTCACTTCTGATCGTAAACAAAGGATTAAATGTTCTGAGTCATAAGTCGGTATTCTCGATAAAAAATCTGAGTCAAGATTTTTAGAACCTTTGTTGTAAACAATATCGAATTCGTAACCCATTAATTTAAATGACATTTTGTGAAGTCTTCCCGCCGGAACGGCTTTAGTCATTAGAAATCGAAGACCGTTATGATCGGTAATAACCGTAAATTTCTTGCCCCAAAGATAGGGTCGAAACTTCTGAACTCCGAATACAATACTTAAACATTCTTTTTCGGTAGTACTGTAACGTCTTTCTGTAGTGCTTAGGGTTCGAGAAGCGCAGGCCAGTAATCGGCGATTATTGTCTTTGTCGACCGATACTAAATGAACTCCTAGTCCTACATCCGAGGCATCTGTTCGTAATTCTAATTTGCTTTCGGGGTCGTAATGACAGAGAATAGGCGGACTAAGAACTCTTCGTTTTAGTTCTTCAAAAGATTTTTGTTGTTTTTGAGTCCAATTAAAGGGTTGATCTTTTCTTAATAAAAGATTTAAAGGTTCGGCAATTTTTGCGAAATTCATTATAAATTTCCGATAAAAACTGACAAAACCAAGAAATCCTCTCAATGATTTAAGGGTTGTTGGAGTCGGAAAGTCTTTGATACTTTGGACTCGGGTCATATCGGGTGTTAGACCTTCAGCGGTGACGGTATGGCCCAAATAGTTAACACTCTTTTTTAGTAGTGAACACTTTTTAGCCTTTAATTTGAGGCCAAATTGTTTCATACGTTCAAAAAGGATCGCTAATCGCCTGATATGTTCTCTAATGCCTTTACTCATAACAATAAGATCATCCATGTAAATGAAACTTATTCTTCGGTTCTCCTTTTGAAAGATTATTCGCATCGTTTGTGTACATGACGCTGGTGCTGTCTTAAGTCCGAACGGCATCTTATTAAAGCAAAATGTTCCCAGATGAGAAATAAAGGTTGATTTCTCCTGAGAGTCTTTCGATAGCGCCACCTGCCAATAGCAATTGTCTGCATCGAGGGTACTAAACCGGTCACAGTTTGACATTAGCGAAAAGGGTTCCTCGAGACTTGGCATTGGGAATAATTCGTCTTTTGTGATCGCATTTAAACGCCGGTAATCTATACAAAAGCGAATAGTGCCGTCTCGCTTCGGTACTAAAGTAATTGGACTAGACCACCCGGAAATGATAGGTCTGATCACTCCTTTCTTTAGCATGTCATCGATACACTCCTCGACTTTCTTCCGTTCAACTGCTGGTAAAAAACGAACATTTGATTTAATTGGTTTCTCACCTTCTTTTATATCGATTCGGTGTTCCCACACCGAGACATGTCCTAAGGGATCTCCTGGTAAAGCGAATTGATCCCTGTGTTTCTTTAATAGTCGATATAAAACACACTTTTCTTTATTCGTCAGATCGTCAGCGTAATCAAAATGAGACAAATATTGTTTATCGATTTGAGTGACAAAATATTCGTCATTGTCTTTGAGTTGTTGTTCTTTGAGGGACAAAAGTGTTAAGAATTGATCGGGAGTTTGGTTCAGTTCCTCCCAGATCTGCTGGTCATAAGACAATTGTGTTGTCCCCTCAATTTCGTTGTCTGGACTCCCATTCGTTTGATCATTAATTGAGAGTTCTTGACAATCAACAGTTTTGAACTCTATCGGTGACAGAGAACAAATACGTTCCTTCGCTTTGATTGTCTGCACTACTGGACTATAATTACAGATAATTATATCCTTAGTTTCAATGTTTGGTCTGACAACTCCTTCCATTATATGGAGACCTTTGGCTTTGAAATGTTTATGAGTTTCCACATAATAGTCATTTTTTGAATTATATTTCGACGAAACAGTAATTGGTTTTATCTCGTATGGCTTGAGATAAACATCTTCGGTCAGGTTGAGTCCTTTCGGTGTCTTTTTCTCTCGAAAGGTTAACAAACGGACAAATAGTTGTTCATCTTTTGATTTCACCGAATTTTTGTCCAAAGTTTTCGGTTGTGTTTTGCGTTTGTCTTTCCGTTTGTCGACACTTTTGTCATTATTTTGATTGAGTTTTGATTCTTTCTCGAGATTTTGTTCTACAGTTTTCATTTGTTGTGTAGATTTCTCTTTTTCCGGTTCGGGTTTTTGATCGGAATCCAAATAAACTGATTTCTTCTTACAGTTTATAACAAAACCGGCGCGGCCTATCAGATCCATTCCAACTATTATCGACGGAACGACATTTGATATGACAGCGCAGTCGACCCTAAATTTGCGTGTTTTGTATTTAAATTGAACATTTCGAGTAACGAATTTAGGTGTCGCGTCACTTCCATTTACCGCATACAAAGGTTTTGTAGGCCAGGGTTCCAACTTAAATCGCCTCTGCTTAGCATATTTTAAGTCAATTACCGTGACACACGATCCGGTGTCGATAGTCGGGTATTCCAATTTTCCGTTCACGAAGAACTTTACTTTCGGCGACTTAAACTGATTAAGATTTAAGGGTTCTTTAGTTGTTTCTGTCTTTTCTTCTGATTTTAATGCTCTGGCCTTGGCTTGACGAGCCTTAAGTCCTGCGATAGTGTTTTGCGATTTAGATTTATTTGATTCGCACTGACTTTCTGAATGTTGAGCATTAGATTCCTCCGAATGGTATGAATCCTTATCTTCATATAACTCTTCTTCACTTACGTACTCTTCTTCGTCGTCATTTTCGTCCTCAACAAGTGTTTGAATTTTATTTGCTTGTTTAGGTTTCGGGTCTTTATTGGCTTTCCACGCCTCGAAGGCTTTGTTAACCTTTAACTGGTTTCGAGGAAGTGGACACTCCTTATAGTTATGTCCTTTAGCGTCACAGTTTACGCAAACCATATAAAACCCGGGTGGGATATTATATTGCGTTCCACTTTTTGGGGCTTTTATCGACTGATTGGCTTTAGGATTATTTGAGGCACGGTTAGTATTAAACAGATTTCGGTTCGACTTCGGTTTTGCTCCGGTTGACTGTTCCGGTTTCAATAAAGAATCGATATTTCTTAACGCGTCTGTCAGTTGAGCCAAAGTATTTATAACCGACAACTGGAAACAGTGAGGATCGCCAATAAACCCTTGTTTAATATGATATATCTGAGTGTCTTCCGTCATATTAGGGTCTGAATCATTGATGACCTCTAAAATTCGATTAAAATATTCCATATATGTTTCACTGGCGAACTTCTTCATATCGTAGAGTTTCCTTAATTGCTGTGCCTCGTAATTCTTAGGTTTGAAACGTTGAAGGAATTCTCCTTCAAAGTCGTTCCAACTGGGGAGATATTCTTCCCCCGGTTTGACGGAAAGTGAGACTCTGTTAGCAAACTTGGTAATGTACCACTTTTCGGCGCTCTCTTTCAACGCGAAGCGGGCCTGCCTAACCCTAGTCTCTTCACTCCAACCACTGGACGTCGTTTTGAACTTCCTCAACCATTTCATGGCGTCGTCGCAGTCTCCTCTGAAGTCAGGGACTGAAGTCTTTTGGATGTTCTTATTCGCCTGATTGCTAGTGTTCATTGAAGTAATGGCTTTTGTGAAGGTCTGGAGAGTCTGATCCAATCGTGGATCAAAGTAAGGGTTCGCCGACATGGCTGCAGTGGCTCCATGAGGCTGTCCCAACGCTAAACTTTTACGACAGTCAGAGAAATAAATGGAGTCGTGAACACTATATGCTTTAGAAGATTTAGGGGTTTTCTTCTCCGACTTTATCGTTCGAATTAACTCTTCCTCTGAGTCATATTCGGGAGGAGGTGTACTCATTTGAGTTTTGTCTTTCGGTTCTCTGGTCCCTAATAAGACCTCAATTGACTGAATAGACGTTTTCATGTCCTCAAACGAAGTCAATATTGTTTCCGTCTTTGTATTGTTTGACCGAATCCGTTCTTTAATTTTATTGAATTCAATTCTATTTTGTTTTGCGTTTTCCTCGATTTTCCTTTCAATCGACAGAGTTTTACTTCGAATCAATTTCTCAAGACTTTTATAACTCTCCTTTATTTGTTCGAATTGAGGGTCCATAAGATCAAAAAGTTCTTTCTTATTCATCGATGGCTTCGGCGTTGAAGTTTTGTCTTTAACTTTTGTCAAAAAACTATGGCCCTCATCTCTTAAAGTCGAATCGTTTTCCTTTTCACTCCTGATTTCAGTGTTCTTCTCATCACTTATTTTGAGTTTTTGAAAACTCTGATTGTTTTCCTTCTCTCGAGTTTGAATAATTTCATTCATTCTTTTATTCAATAACTCTAACCATTCCTCACGTTTACTATTCAATTCCTCTAGTCTTTGAGAAGCCATAACCTTTTTTTCCTTATTGGCGTTTTCGTTAGAGATATAAGTGCAGAATAAATTTTGTCTTAGTTGACACCACACTTCAATGTCTTCCACTACTTCTTTGATTTGAAACACTTTATTGATTTTAATGGCTTCTGAGATAATATTCTCATCAATCGTTTTGGGTTTTGCGTCCCGAAGATCCTTGAATTGTACCCTAAATTTGGATACATAAGGTCTTATGTTTTCTGATTGGTCTTCAGATACCACCAAATTAATCGAACTTTCAGACTGAGTCTTTGTTGGGGTTAGAAAACTCTTCATAATGGAGTCGAATAGGAGGATTGGTAACAGTTTAAAAGAAAAGATTACTTTAAATAGGTTTAAGAGCACCAAATCAATAATTTTTGAACAATTATTGACAATTGTTTTAATTATAATTGAAAAATAAATCGTTATTATTAAAGACAAAATCGGATAAATATTTCTTTTCATAAATAAATTTCGTCACAAAATCAAAGTTCAAAAGAGTAGTCCGGTTTTCACTGATTTGAAGGTCAAGTCCTTGGAGTTTACACTTAGAGAAAGTCCTGTAAAACTTGCGTCACTTCTTCCCAGGGATTGCACAAAATTCAAGTCCAGTTAACACGCTTTGGGTTTTTTCCGTTTGAGCCTAAAGTGTAGAGGTTTTTAACCAGAAATTAATCCGATTCCAATCAAATTAATAAAATTAATTTTAATTGAGGGTTAGGAAACTATTTTCCTCCAACAGTAGGACCTTGCCAGGTCTGTCGTCCTGTTGATGAGCTAAGTTCTACCGAACTATGAAACAGTAGGTCGTCTATCTGGTCGAAGATCGACTGTTTGCGACACGATTTCAGCAGTTTTTGACCGCTTCTTCAAATGCCACAACCACTCTCTGCTACCAAATGTAAGGAATTACAGCTCGGAAGCCGTACCCCTATCCTCTTAATTGTTAAATTAAGGGAATAAACCAATTCCGAAGTTAATTGGTTCGACGCTCAAACTGTCCACCAACTCTTTATGGGTCCAAATGGTTATAATCTGTAGTTTAATTAGCTCTTTGGCTTAATTAACACTCAATTAGTTATAAACATTTGCTTAAGAAAAGTATTTATTTGAGAAATAACTTTAATTATACATTTTTGTAGTTAACAGTTTGAGATCAGAAAAAGGAATGAAAAATAATTATAGAAAAACAAAGTATTGAGTATTATATCTATTCAAAGGTTAAATATTGCAAATAATGAAATGACTAATAATAATTAAGGGCTCAAAAGGGTTAAACTTTACAATTACCCCCGACTAAAACTTTATTTTGCCCTCAAAATATTCAGCCCAGTTGAGAGAGTTCGAAGTCTTCATCCTCGGCGTAATTAAGAGAGTCTTGAGGATTAATTTGAGAAACGGGTGTTTCATTTTCCTGGAGAGGAGTATTAGCCGTCGATTGAGCGATGATTTCGGTTTTTACCTTCATTTCGGTTAAAGATTTCGATAAATCAGTGACTTTAGAGAAACAAAATTCAATATTTTTATTATTTCGTTCTTTCAATTCTTGGATTTGTTTTTTCAAATCCATATTTTCTTTCTGGACTTCCATTAAGTTCTTATTAGAAGCTAAAAGTCTGTTTTCAATTATTTTCTCGAGTTGTTCTTCAATTATTTTCTCCAGAGAGGGCCTTAATTCATTGAATTTCTTTTCAATGATCTGAAGTCTGACGTCAGCAAAGACTTTGTCTTGAATTAATTCACTCAAATAAGTTTTCAGAGTTTTGATATAATTCTCTTTCGCTTGTTTGGTGTCTAAAAGCCGTTTTATTTGAACCTCATTTTCGTGGTCAGTGTTAGTCATTTTCGCCGATAATTGAGCGGAACGGGTGAATATAATATTAATCCATTTGGTGAGTCTCTCGAGTAAGACATCTTTGGTTTCGTTGAATTTTATCGCAGAATTTGGGTCCAGAATGAATTGTATTCGATTAAGAATCGCATTTTTCATTTTCTCCTCATTTAGGGTTAATTCCGGAGTTTTAGGAACGAAAGGATTCAGATTAGCATTATTTCCCGATTGTCCAGAAGGAAATTGGTCTCCCGATTCCGAATCGTCTATTTCCGAACGACTAAATTGAGGATATATTTTATTCAAAATTTTCTTCTCTTCAGAGGCACGAATTTTTCGAATATCTGGAGTTTCCATATTAAAGTTAAACGTTTCCTCTAAAACCCCATCAGGAATGTCTATTTTGTCGACGGGAAGTGAGGGTACAACTGCTGACACATCAAATTTAGGGGACGAATCCATTGAAGCGCTGTCCACTTCCACTTCAGTAGAGGAGTCGGAATCCGAAATCGCTCGTTTTCTTTTCTTAGTAGCGGTGGTTTTCGGAGTAGAGGTCTTTGGTTTACCCGTGGGTTTCTTCTTTTTAATCGGTTGTTGTCCACAAATGTGTTCTTCTAATTCCAGGTCCCAAATATGAGCCTTACATTTTTCACATTCAACCAAATGACTGAGTTTGTCGAGAAAAGACTCTGAAATTCGAGTTTCATTAAACATAAAATTCAGTTTCCGTTCTCCACTTCTGCAATGATTCTTCTCAGGAAAGTCACAGCGAATGAATTCGAGGAAACATAAGTGTTGTTTAGATTGAGCTTTCATTTCGCTGTAAATACAGTTGAGATGAATCCCTTTCATCGGTTTTAAGGCGCACTTCCGGCCGCGATTAACACCATTTTCGTTACCACACAAAACGGGGTCAGGAAAGGGTCCTCTTTGATCACAAATCAGACACGACTTACCCTCAATTTTGATTTTATGAATGACAGTGAATTTCTTCATTTCTGAAGGATCCAAAGTAGTGATTTCGATCCCTTTCGGATAAGTCTTTTTGACCTCTTTTTGAAAGAGTTTTCTTTCGTTGACAAAACTTTTAAACATTTCGGAAAATAAAGAATCTGGAGCTTCAAAACTTTCGTCTCCCAGTTCTTCTCGGGTTGTCGAAAGATTTGAATGGATGTATCGAGGGTACAGATACATTTTCCCATATCTATCGTATTGTGGTTTGAAATCAAAATTCCTTATCATTTCGAGAACAGTGATATTAAGGGTCGGATCATCATTTAATAGTTGATCGGCTGTTCCATTTGGCTTATAGAAGTCAAGAGGGGTCCTAACATTGATGAACTCATGAGAAGGAGTTATAGAAAATCCAAACCGAGGTTTAGATAACTCTTTTTTGCCATATTTTGCGTCGAGTAGTTCGAAATATTTGGGGCAACTCTTCTCAAATGTATTGATGTTATTAAGTGTCTGTCTTTCGGTCAACACTTGAAATCGTGATTTATGTTGAGTTTGCCTTTCGTTCAGATCTTGTCTCCACGAGAGTGGGTCTGTTGGTTGAATCCACATTTGATCCTTTTTCGGAGCATTATTTCCCTTATTTGTTGTCTCCCTTTCAGTGTCGACCATCTCTTGAGAAGAATTAGGGGTCACAATAACTTGAGTTAAACTTTGATCCGAAAATCTCAACTTCTTCTTATCACTCATTAGTTTATTTACACTTTTAATTAATTTATAACGAATTTTGTTAATATTTATTTACTTTGAAATTAAGAAAACTATTCGAAACCTTTGAAAGAGTTAATCAAATTTGAAAACTATTGGAAATAATTAGAAAATAACTGAAACTAAAGTTTGAATCAAAACAAAGGGTTGAGTAATGTTTTAATTCGATTGAGAACTTGTAGTCGTCTGCTGTAACTAAGCAACGCCTTCAGCATATGTACGCCGCCTAAAGCGCCATCTGTTTTGACTACAATATACTGTCGTCTCAATGATTAATTGAGAATTAATTAATTGTTCTCTGGTTTTGACTCGGGTTTTAGTAATTATATTATTAAAGAATTTGAGGGATATTTTTTTTAGTTGTTATTCCCAGATTAGTACGAAAAGAATATTTAACCCTAAATTTGTTATTATTAATTGAAAAATGAAGTCTCTCATTAGAAACCACTATTAAAGGAAAAATTAATATTAATAAAATTTCTTTTTAATTCAATTGAATTCAATTAATACATACTATTGTTTTGAGGGTTAAAAGTTTATAATTAGTTAAAGATTAATAATATTGTCCCACAGAATTAAATCGTTACAGATTATTGAATTTAAATTTTGAAATAACGTTTAATAAACAGAACAAAGATTTGATATAAAGAAATTTTGAGAAAGTTTTATTGGATAATAAGAATAATAGATAATAAATTTAGTGTTCAGAGTTGT
>JAQGBR010001017.1:0-10084 GCA_034698525.1 Achipteria nitens | reverse complement strand
ACTCAAATAAATAGTTTATTAATAATAATCTTAGGATTCGGTTCTTCAGATGATATAATTGGAGAAAAAATAATCTAAAAATATCTCTTATAATCATTTCTTTTAATCAATTCCTTTACAACACTTTGAAAACACATTATTTTTCCTGAATTCGGTGGTAATTTAGATTTGGAACCGAATACTAATCAAATCAAAAATAAACTTTAAGACGAAAAACACAAAAATAATTGAAATTATAATATAATATAAATTTCTATTTAATTAATGCTATTTTTTAAATAATAATGATTTTTAAATAAAGTATTAAAAGAATGGTTTTGTCAGTCAGTAGTGGTGGCAGTGGTTTATCATAAGCTTTGAAAATCAATAGATATAATCATTTGTTGCAAACATTTCTTTCAAACCCAAGACATAGCTTTCCATTTCATTAACATTTAGAGAATAGAATGAAAACTATGCTTTAAATCAAATATTTTATATTCTGTCCATTAAATGAGCGATTAGTTTAAACAACGATCCCATCAAAAGCTGCATTTGTTTCACAAAATGTCTATCATTTATACATTCAATTGTTTTAATCACTTTATAATTACATTCCTATGATTTTTAATGGAATTTTTCAAAATAATTAATAATAAACTTATGATAAAATCATTTAAATCCTAAATTTCTTTTGATAAGAATATATTGAATATGTATTCAGTCTTATAATGAATTTTTATTGTTTTTAATGATTGTTGAAAAGCGAAATCTAAACTATGGGTCAAATGAAAGCTAAATATTTGCTGACAATTAGCTGAAGAGATGTGCGACAAATATTCCAAATAAACTGCCAGTAGTTTTGTGGTGACGTCAGGACTAATATATTGTCTTTTTGTAAATATTTGTGGAAATATTTTGATAAAATGTGTAAATCTTTTCAAAATAATTGCAACACTTATGTCAGGAGTGAATCAATTTAGTTAATGGGAAGCACAGCCAACGGCGCAGTCGATACAAAAAATGCTTTGACTAAACTTAATGTTGAAACTCAATATTGAGACCAACGCTTAAAATATCTCTTATTCTCTAAATTATAGAAATAATTTCTTCGAATTATTACTTCTTTTTAAGTGTGAAAAAGCCTCTCTTTTTGGGCTCATCCTTTTTATCGTCGTCTCCCTTTGCTGGCATTGTTTGTGATCGCGAGGGACCGGGAGAGGCCTCAGTATCAGTGATCGCCGATTGAATTTTGTTGATCCAGAGGTTCATCTCTTCGTCTTCCTTTGCCTGAAACAGATATTCGGCGCCATTCGGAAGCTTTAGTCTAAAGACGTGTTTCTTTTTTGTATAATTTGTGGCAATTTCTACGACAATCCCTTTTAGATCGAGAGGGGGTTCACCTCTATAAAAGTTATCCGGTTCCTGTTTGAAGTGCTTTTGATCCTTATATGCCAACAGTTGAGTGCTTTTCAATACCATATAAACCTTATCCCAAGACCTAAACCCAAATAAAAGAAAATAACATCAATTGAATTAAAAATTAATCTTAAAAAAAGAACAGACCTATTGGAAGCCTTTTTGGTTGTCGACTCCCATTCGTGTTTACGATTAAGTGAGCCCTCAATTATAACGTCTTCGTCGGCAGTGCTGTGGCGTTCTGTTAATTATACAAAATATAAATAATTTGAATTAAAGTGAAGACAGCATTAGATTAAGTCTTCATTTATTAAGAGCGTTGGCTCTAATGTGTGAGGACTACCTGACACGGATGACGAGTCAGTGTCATAATAGGGCGACTTTTTGCGTCTCCAACTGCTGAATGGCGACTTAGATCGAGATCTCTTAGCTCTCTTATCTTTCGAAGGGGACGGGGCTTTAAATTCATGCGAATCAATCAAATTATTAATTAAATTAAAAAACGTGCAAAAGATTTAAATTAAATTAGTTTTTCGTTAAGAAAGGAGTTTAAGACATCACTCACTGGTTTGAACTGAACGCGGCTGAGAAGGAGATGTAGAAATAGCAATGTCTGTACCCGTCGTACCAGAAATAGTTGAAAGGGTCGGAGATTTAGGAGTTTGAGTCAATACGACTTCTGCATGCATTCATTCACAGGTTATTTAAAAAACATGCGTTTCATGCGATTAGTGTTTCATTCAATTAATAAAAAAATAAATTTAACATAAATTCAAATAACAGTCAAAATTCAATGGTGTGTCGTAAGCGCCAAATGTTCCGACAAAACTGACAGCCCTTTACACCCAAACCACATAAAAATATCCCAAAACAAAGAGTACTTACTCTCGACTTTTTCTTCGACTTCCACTTCAGCAGAAGGAGCGGACACCTCCGCGCCATCGACTCTGTTTTATATATAAATAATTGATTAATCAAAATAAGCAAATGTCTAATTAATTAATAAATACCGTTCCAATTGTTCATCGGGTGATATTGACTTTTGAGGTTTCAATTTGGAGGCCTCTTCCTGTCGACGTCTCTCAACCTCTTCTTCTTGTTTTTTATACTCTTTTATTTCGAACTGTTTTATGAAATAATATTAAATTAATTAATGTTTTAATTTTAAAATTAGAAAAAAATTAATGTATTTTAGGACTGATTTTAGACAGTATTACATGCGATACACTTCGCAAAGCTCTGACATTTCGAGCACTTATTTGTCTTCAATTTTGATATTTTAGTCGAAATTTACTTATTTTGACAAAAAAGTCATTTAATGTTATAATTAAAGTATATTAACAGAACTGAAGCGATCACTAATATGGAGATAAAGTGTGAATTAATGGACAGTTGGCCACACCTAACGAGCACTTAATTTAATTGTTGTTTGCATTAATCGGTTATTCAGACGTTGATTCAAATCAAATGACAATAACTTATATTAGCCTTTGGTGTCAATGCATATAATATTCAAACGATAAATGAATAAAAGTGTCACCGAATCGTAATATCCAGATCTGCGCATATGCTCATCGAGTTCGTGATAAGCCCTTCTTCTATCAACTTCTTCTAAAGGGTTTTCCTCAAGTTTTAACTCAAGCTTTTATATAATGGAATATAAATTTTGGTCAATATTTGAGGGCTTAATCGGTCACAAAATTTTATGGATTTCCTCAAAACATTTTAAGTAATTAGAGATAAAATAGATATTTATACCGTTGTTAGCCGTTCCAGAGCTGCGAATCTTTCCTCCTGTGCTGACGCAGACTTCTCGAAAGCTTCGTGTTTTTTAATGAGTTGGTCCACTTCATCGATGGTGTGCTAACATTTTATTAAACAAAATTAAATCAATTCATTTAAAATTTGCTATAAGCCTTACTCCTAATTCTTGGCTCAATAGATATGGTTCCTGTGCTACAATCCAGGCCTCAGCAACGGCAGCATCCCTTGCGAATTGGTATACTTCAAGAATGAGCTGCAAGTGTTCCCATCGCTCTTCCCATCTATTCATAAGACCGTTCCTTTGATTAGTGAGCGCTAAAAGTTTTTCTTTGATCTCATTGGACGCGTAGTGATTCCTTGCGAGCAGTTCTTTGCCTAAACCGACACACGTAGAGAAGTTGTCTTCGCGGGCGTCGATCTCTGCTTTCAGACTCTGATGATTATTCATTAAAAGCTCAACTCCTGACACATCCCGGGGTTTCTCAGAAGTGTTCATTTGTCGGACGACATCATCCATCCATAGAATCAAATCTCTAACCATATTAAGGAAACGGAACAGATCTCCGGTGTCTTCGAGTTTAACGCGTCGGTTATCGCATTGTGAGAGTAGTCTCTGCCACGCATTCACGACTTCGACCTCTCGATTGATGATATCTCGCGCCCGATCCCCAGCATATGCCGTTTGAAGTTTACCCGATTCTTCTCGTATTTGTTGGACAGCATTTCCAAGAGTTTGTAAGTCGTGTTCGAAGTTTCCCTGTTTTCTCAATAGACTGGAGACGGAGACGGCGTCGCGACCCAATTCCTCAGACATTGCGTTTTGCTTTTCAACAATACGTCCGAAAACGTCTTTACAGTCGTGAAAGTATTTATGTAATTCCCAGGAAGCGGACAGCATCTGTGTTCGGGTGTCAATCAACTCCAAAAGGTCAGCCCACGCCTCATTCAATGTGTCCTTCCATTCAGCAATGGTTGCACTGTCTGCGTGACCAGATCTGATCAGATGGTCGGCGTTATCGTTAACAACAGACACCCTTTCATTGCCAATAAGTTCGGTATCCCTCGCGAATGCCTTAAACCGTTCTCTTAGAACAGTTACCTGATCAAAGTCTTGTCCCAATTCATGAGAACCGGCCACTACTTCGCGTTCTGCAATCCATTGCATTATGTCATCGACTTCTCTGTTCAAAGAGAATAATTTGAGCGCCTCTTCCAGTTTTGCCCGACGTTCTAATGACAGGTCTTTTAGACCGGCATAGAGTTTGTCGACTTGTGATTGTCGGACAGCTATCGGATCACTAAAAATAAAGGCATTAATTTTTAGTCAAAATAGTAAATAAGTGTTACCTCTGGGGGTGTCCCTCTTTAATCAGTTGTTTGGAAGTGTCTCCTAATTGTCTTATAGTCTCCGCGTAGTCTTCGACTTCATTTTCGAGTGATTCGTGTTTTTTCATATGATTTTGAGCACTAAACTCATCCTTTCCCCTGTCATCGACCATCATATATAATTCCTGTTCACTCATCCACGACTCAGCTTCGGATGCATCGAAATAGTACTGTTGCGCTCTCTCCGACTCAAAGAGTTTATTTTTCCTGACATCCATCTTATCTTTGAGTTGTTCCCACATTTCTATGAGTTCACTGATCAGACGTTGGAATTCAGAGGAGTCTTCGTGTCCCTCATCTATAAGTTTGCGTCCATTTTCACAGATATTTTTAATCCTCGGCTCGTGATTATCGATCTCAGTTCGGAGGGAATGGTTTTTCTTGATTAGCATTTGAACGCTAAACAGACTGTTTCCGTAGTCAGTACTGGTGGCCAAAGGCATCTTCTCTTGAATCCACATCTTCTCGTCCTCGACATCCCTTCTGAACTGATAGGCCTCCTTCTTCTTAAGCAGTTGAGCTTTTCTTTCAAGAAGTGGTGCCTGAAGTCGTTGGAACCTCTCTTCGACGTAAACCTTCTTAGCTTTGATTTCATCGGTCTTTTCGGGTTCGATCTTCTCTAAGTACTCGACCTGAGTCTCCAATTCATTCACTTGTTTTGCTTTGACAGCCATTTGGGTTTCAATCATTTGCTGTTTTTCTAATATAAGTTTAACACTCGTCAAGTCCTGTCCTGTTTCAGAAGTGAGTACTTGACTCTCCAATTCTGTAATCCAAGTGTCGATATCATCACAGGTTTGTTCGTAAAGGACCTGTCGATTAGCATCGAATAATTTCAAGCCTTTATCACTGGTAGTGCTTTCGAGAGCTTCAAACTGTTGTTCCAATTCAGCCAATTTGGGCTCAACCAGAGAACGCATCTCTGGTTTAACGGCAACCAATTCTTGGCCCTCCTGTTGAACCTGAAACAGACGATCCTTATTGGATGCGATCTCGGCTTCAAAGGCTTGATGTCGAGTCCATTTGCTGTGCACTGTTTTGGCGCTTCTGTAAGTCTCGTCCTGAGCGATGATATACTTCTCTTGAATCCATTCGTTGAGTTCATCGCAATTTTGTAAGAATTGTTGTAATTGGAGCTCATCTTTGAGTTTATTAGTCATTTGTTGAGCCTTTTCTCTGTTAGACTTTCGTCTGTCGTTAATATTTTCGGCTTTTCTCACGATTTTATCGGAATCGAAGTGTCCCTCTTCGCTAAGACGGTGTGCGAACTGAATAACTCCATTGATTTTGTCATCATTAGCCTCCATTGTGGTCAGGAAAGCCTCGTGTCGTTTGATAAGACTCTCTGCCTGTTCCAGATTTGTTGGCGTCTCGTCTTTTGACAAATAGTTTTCCTGTTGATTGAGGAGAACCTCTGCCTGTTTTGAATCGCGTAAAAACAACTGAAGATTCAGACTTTGAGACAACAATTGTTGTCTGTTTTCCCACATTTTATGTAATTCAGTCCATCCATCGCTGAGTGCTTTAAGCCTTTCGCGTAAAAACATGTACTGCGGGTCTGTCTGGTCGTGAGTTATTCTGTGCCCGTATTCCATCATTGAGTTATAATCTTCTGTGTAATTATCGATCTCTTCCCTGATCTGTTGGTGTTGACTCAACAGCTTTTCTGCTTCAGCCAAACTATTAGGTGTGTCCTCTGACGCCACATCTGTTTGAGTTTTTGTGAGCCACGCCTGGAAATGGTCTAAATCGCGGAGGAATCGGTGCAAATCTCCCGCTTCTTCTAATTTTGCGTCTCTGTCTTTCAATAATTGAGTCAATTGTTCCCAAACACCAGATATTTGTCCGACTCTTTCAGTAATGGCTTCGGCCTCTTCCGGGTGATCCACTTTCATCTTATCTGCCTCTGTCTCCAACTGATCCAATTGGACCTGAATAGCCGCCAAATCCCTTTCCATTCCACTGAGTCTTCTTTGAAGAGTCATAATACCCGTCAAATCATTTCCTAATTCTTCAGTTGACTGCAAGAGTTTAGTCTTCTCTTCGATCCACGAAATAGTTTCGCGACACTCGATGTGGAAGGTCTGTACGCCATGCGCTGAATTGATTTCTTCACGTTTTTGCTCAGAATTATCTCGTAATTCAGACCATCTTTTGGATGAATAAAAATTAATATCAAATAAAATCTATTAAATGAACTGACCTTTGATTGAGTTGGTTCTGACGCGCGAGAATCTGTTCAGAGTTGGGGTGCTCTACATGTAAGAGCTGTCGCGCCAATTGGTTGACGACCGCAACTCTCGAAGCGTTTGCATTCATTTCCTGATCGAATGTCTCGAATCTATGTTTCATAACTTCGATGTCTTCCATATCTCTACTCATAACCATCGAACCCAACATTTTTTCTTTTTCTGCGATCCATTGTTCGACTCCATCCGCTTCACTAAACAGTTTATAGAGAGAAATCGCGTCCAAAAGTCTTTGTTTTCTGAGTTTAGCCAAATCTAAGAGCTCTTTATATCGTCTTTCAATGGTAGCGATTCTGTCGATAACTTCGGGGTCCTGTCTATCAGACTCTCCCAAAGACATCGCTTGTTCTTTAAGTGAATCGATAACAGTTTGGTAACCATTTAGTTCTTCAGCGCTTTCATTGTGTTTCTTAAGCAATGACTGGGCGTTTGCCTCATCGATACCGACATCTTCGCTGGAGACGAGTCTTAGTGTGTCTAACATCCAGGCGTCGACATCGTCTGCATCAGCAAAGAACTGATGGAAATCAATGGCTTCAGTCAAACGCATAGTTCTCAACGCCTGTAACTCTTTAAGATTGTCCCAAACGGTCACAATCTCTTGAATTCGTTTTTGAATGTTTTCAGCGCCGAAATGTCCGGCATTTATAAGATCGTCACCGACTCTGATAACACCCATGAGTTGCTGTTCGTGTGCCGCCAACTCATCCTCAAGAGCTCTATTTTTGCTGATCAGTAAGTGAACAGTTGTCAAGTCATGACCGATCTCTGCAGAGGAGAGAATTTGTTCCTTTTCTTTAATCCAGGCCTCCTCTTCAGCCATATCCCAATAGAATTGCCACAATTTTCGTGACTCTTCGAGTCTACTTCTTCTATCGATCGCCAATTGAACTAATTCTGAATACGCGGCCTCTAATTGCTTAATGCGGTCATCAATAACTTGTGGATCACAGGGACGGTAACCTCCAACTGATTCTTCAGTCATAAATCTCTGCAAATTATGGACGACTGACTTCACGCGTTCGCCCAAAACATTGATATCGGCCTCAACCAGACTATGCTTTTGAAGCAGATCTTCGACTCCCATCAAATGTTTACCCGAATCTTCTGAAAGGAGCCGTCCTTTGATTTCGTCCATTGAATCCAATATATAAATCATTTCTTGGAACGACTGCTGTAAAGCCATAGAATTTTCGAGTCTTGTTCTTCGATTGCGTAACAATTCGAGTAAATAATTCCAAAGTCGAAGAACATTATCTTTTCGGGAATTAATGCGATCGATATCGTGATAGTTCTCTGCCTCCAACTCTTGTGCGACGGCCACCACTGCCTGAACCCTTTCTTCATAAGCAAATATATCGGTTTCGATAGCTTCATGTTTTTTAGCCGCGGCCTCGACTGCGGGTAAATCGAATCCGAAGTTATCCTGAGAGACGAGACGCTGGTTTTCGCTGAGCCACGTCTCTCTCATACCAGCCTTTCTATCAAAACGAGCGGCCAATTGTTCCAATTTTTCCTGTCGGATCAGTTCTTCTCTAAGAGCCAGTTCTCGTTCGTGTTCTCCCTTTTCGAGTCGTTCCCACGCCTTGTTTATGTCTGATATCATTTTGCCTTCTTTTGGAAGATATGGCTTCTGATTGTTTGCTCTCATTTTGCTCTGAAGAGTGAACAGAAGTATTTCGAGGTTTCCCTTTTCAATAAATTTCGGCGGCTTTTCAACGGTTCTGTAATTACTAAAAGAAGACAATTGTTGCTGAACTCCATTCAAAGAATTGGCGAAATTTCTGTCTGAAAGCGACTCAATTGTGTTTTCAATCCATTTGAGAAGATCTGAAGTCATTCCTTCGTATTCATGAATCATCTTTTCGTTATCCATAGCCTGTCCGACAACTTTTCCGATACGTCTTCCCTGAACCGTTTCGGCTTTCATTTTAGAGAAATAATGATAATAAGTGACGACATAAGTAATAATTGATTTCTCGTCCGGATTGTCGGTATAGACATCTTCAGCGTCGAGAAGTGGAGTCAGTCCTAATTTTTCTTCAGCGACAGTAAAAGCATTATTGAGATTATGGATTGCATTGGATTTTGAAAGTTTGTCGTATTGTATTAAATCTGGTCTGTGCTTATGTATGAGCGCATTGAAGGCCAGGCCATCCTTCCAACTGTTTGTGAAGTTACGAACGTTAACGCTATGATATCCGGCGGTCTTCATCTGACACCACAATAATAGGGCGTCTTTTGCTGACTTCGTTTCCTGATTGTCGACCTCTTCAATAGTGATATCTTGTATTTGGAAGCGTAAGATAATGGTCCAAATCAGGCCCAGAGTTAGTCGCGGGCTTCCATCGACGATGTCATGTGAGCCCAAATTCTCTAAATGTACTCTTTGTTCGCGTAATAAGAACTGTAGGCCTTTGTCTACATTTTCTAAGCAATGGATTCTCATTTTTCCTTTGGTTGGTTTCGGGAGTCGTTCTCCGGAAAGGATTTCTAATAATTTAATTAAATTTTTGCCATCTCTTAGGTCTGTATACAAGTCAGTGATCCGACTGTTGGCGCGAACCAAATGAGAGTTAACCCATTTGCAGAAAGTCTTCTTCTGCACTGATTCGCGTTCATCTGACAACAAATCAAAATATTTGAGTCTTTGAAACCAATTATTAAGATTTTAAACATTGATTACCTGCGAGTGCTTTAATACGCGACCTCTCAAAGAGTCGGGAAGAGCTGTTACCCCCATCGTAATCATAATCTTCAATCTCTTGGTTAGTGACCGGATCCCAACGCACCGAAACTGATATATCGGTGGTCATCGCTATAACTAAAATAAAACAATAAAATTGTTTAAATATTTGTATATAACTAATGATTAGAGCTGTCAATCAATACCACTATTAGTCAAGAGTTTTGCTTTTTTTCACTTTCAATGTAAAAAAGTATACACTTTTTTGAGTAATCAATGGATGAGATAATGAGTCCTTGGATTTCAATTTTATTCTCAAAAAATAATTAAAGAAATGCTTCTCAAGAGATAATAAACAAATTATTACTCATTTTTCTGACAAAACAAATATCTATTAAATTACTTTTCAATAAAAAATGTGATCAGAATTAAGAGTTTACGGATGTCTTAAGAATGAAATGACAAAATAAACTATGATTTAAGACTAATGAATCAAAAGTAGGTCTTATTTTCTAAAATAGTTTTAAATTAATTGATTTTATTTAGACATAAATCACATCAATATTTGTAAGAAAAAAATATAAGACATTAATTGAGAGTT
>JAQGBR010001016.1:0-10086 GCA_034698525.1 Achipteria nitens | reverse complement strand
CACCGATTGTTTAATTGGATGTGAATTCGCTGGTCGTAGGGCTGACACCGGAGAAAGAGTTATGGGATTTGAAATGACCCGTTGTTTTGCTTCTTCTATCGATGCAAATATTAATATGATTACACCAATTCCTGAGCGCTGGTCGATGGATGACGCGATCACTATATTGACTACTTATAGTACAGCCTGGTATGGATTAATTGATAGAGCAGGCCTCAAACAAGGTATATTTTAAAATTTCCATAAATATGGTCAGAATTTGTAATCTGTTGGAACTTAGGAGAGAGTATTCTCATACATTCTGGTGCTGGAGGTGTGGGACAGTCGGCTATTAATATATGCAAACACTATAACTGCGATACTTATGTGACGGTCGGAACAGAAGAGAAAAAACGTTTTCTTATTAAGGAATATAACATTCCTGAGAACAGGATATTCAGTTCGAGAGATATTCAGTTTAAATATAAAATTAAAGAATTGACAAAAGGAAAGGGAGTCGATATCGTTTTAAACTCTTTGGCCGGAGAGAAGTTAGAGGCAGGCTATGAATGTTTAGCTAATAGGGGTCGATTTGTAGAATTGGGAAAATTTGATCTTGCTCAGAACAAACAGTTAGGAATGTTTGACTTTTTAAGAGATATCTGTTTCATAGGTGTTGCCGTTGATATGTGTCTTATGGAGTGCCAAGACTTTGCCCTCAGATTCTTCGATTGGATGCATAAAAATTGTAACAACGGTTGTGTCAAACCCTTCAATAAAATTGTATTCAATGCCGACGAAGCGGAGAAGGCTTTCAGATATATGACAACCGGTAAACATATCGGAAAAATTGTTATCAGAATAAGAGAAGAGGAGACAAATAGAAAGCCATTGAAAACTTTAAAAAACGCTCCAAAAATGATAATAAACCGTAAGACTTATTTCGATCCCAACAAAGTTTATATAATAACTGGAGGACTGGGAGGATTCGGAATGGAATTAGTTCATTGGATGAACTATATGGGTGCCAGAAAGTTTGTACTGACCTCTAGATCTGGTCTTCAAACTGATTACCAGAAATATGTGATCAATCGTTTGATTACTTTCGGAGAGGGTTTCAAGTATTTCAAAGTAAAGATTATAATTTCAAAGAATGATTGCTTTACTACAGAAAGTACTCGGAATGTGGTCTCAGATGCTTCAAGTCTGGGACAAATCGGGGGAATATTTCATTTATCACTTGTTCTCAACGATTCTTTGTTCGAAAATTTGACTTTTGATAAGTTTAGCGAAACTGTTGACACAAAATATAAAGTTTTCACTAATTTAGACGTCGAGTCCCGAAAACTGAAATATAATTTAGACTTTTTTGTGGTTTTCTCATCGATTACGTGCGGTAAAGGAAATAACGGTCAGAGTAACTATGGTTTCGGTAATTCTTTGTGTGAACGCATTTGTGAACAGAGAAGAAACGATGGGTTGCATGGACTGGCCATTCAATTCGGAGCTATTGGTGATGTAGGCGTTGTCGCTGAAAACGATCAGTTCCTTCAATTGTCAACTCTTCAGAAACAAAGAATCAACTCTTGTTGTGATGTTTTGGATAAACTATTATCAATAGAACAGCCAATCGTTACATCATTTGTGAGTTTATTTTAATTAATTTTAATCGATTTATAAATGACTGAAAACTTAAATAAATTTTATTAATGTTTTTATCGTTAAATCGTTTTCTATTTAATTCAATTTAAACCTAATTTAAGAATAATTTTTTTCAAAAATCAGATTAAAAGGGAAACATTTGTTCAATCGGGTGGTCGTAAGCAAAGAATGGTTAAAGAATTGTGGAAAGGACTGGGCATTGATCCTGAAAATACACCAAATCAATTGACCCTTGGTGAGATTGGTTTAGATTCGATGTTCGCAGTGGAATTACAACAAGAATTAGAACGCGAATACAATTTGAATATCAGTCTTAACCACATTAAAAGTATCGAGGTCAGAATGCTTAAAGACTATGAGGCAGGAAAAGATGAAAATGTTAGGAAATATCTTGATGATTTGAGGAATGCCAAAAAAAGTCTTTCTAAATTCAAATTTATTATTCCAAACGAAGCGTTTACACCATTGAATGATATAAAGAATGGGAAACCTATATATTTTATGCCTCCCCTTGAGATCACATATTCGACGTACGAAGAAATGGCTAAAAGGTTTGATCGACCGGTAATTGGAATCAATTGGACTAAAGATATGAACAAATTTGAAACAATCAAAGAATTGTCGAAATATATCATCGATTTATTTAAAAAACTGGAGCCAAACGGAAAATTGGATGTCATCGGGTATTTTGATGGAGCGCTCGCTATCTCTAAACTATTTTTGAAAGGAATGGTTAATAAAGCTCTTGTCATTGATATCATTTCTGATAAACGTTTTCAAGAAGAAGAGCTGAGCGACGAATTTTTAATTGAATTCGTGGTTGGATTTATGACAAATGAATTACCCAGTGCATTCAAGGAAAAGATTTCAAGAGATATCAAGAAAGAATCTGATCTGAACTCCAAAATACGTAAAATTGTGTCCGAAATGAAAGAATTTGCGGGAAGAGCTATGATTGCTAATGATTTAGAAGAAACACTTCATGTGCTGATCAAAAGATGCCGAATCGCCAATAAATATCGGACACAAAAAATGAATAAATTTTCCAATAAATTGAAGGGAAAAGTTGCCAAAAAATGGTTGGGAAAGACTGGAAAATTGCTGGTTATTAAACCGATTAAATCAGTAGATGATGCTCAGGACATTGAGCAAGAGTTCGATGTGTCTCGAGAAATGTATTTCCTGCCACTAGAAAACGTAATTTTTTATTATATATTTTTAATTTATATTAAAATTTTTAATTGTATTTATTTTAGGATTCGAAGGAATTTATTTCTATCGAAGCGATAGAATCGGATAACTCTTTTGCTATCACTTCAGATCTGATGACCGACAAAATGATCGAATTCTTCAAATAAAAATCAATTGCAATCTCTTTAGAAATGTTATTTAATTTGTAAACATTTCTAATTACAGCTACGCTTATGATTTTTGAATTTTATTGGTGATGGGTTATCCCCCTTAACTATTCATATGCAAACTTATGTATTTTGATATATTAACTATAAATAAATATAAATTTAGAGTTGATTTTGAATTTTTTAAATTTGCATTAAAATAAAAGATAATATTATAGCAAAGTATTGTCTTTTAGATTATTGGAACTGAAATTATTTAAATTAATTTTCTTTATTATATAATTGCCACTATTATATCATCAAGGCAATAATATTTTTGTTTCTCAATTGAAAAGCACTGGAAATCTATCATTTGTTATGAGTAGCAAACCAAGAAAGTTATGAAATAAAGTATTCCCTATAAAACATAGATTTTACTCTGAAATGAATTTCAAATAGGACATATTTACAATAAAAAAAAGTTTATTATAATTATCTAGTAAAGTTTATGAAAATAATATTCACCCTTTAAGTAATATACGAATAAATGAAATTTTATCGAAAAATCAGTGTTTTCTCCAAAAATATTTTGTAAACAAAAACGTGTTTAATATTTAATATAATTATGGGAAGAATTCGAAAAATTTTAACTAATTTGATAGAAAATAATAAAACAATTCATGAAAAAGACTCAATAATTTACTGTTTGTGTTGTAATTATAAAATAAGTGATTCTAGAAATAAGACAATTATTTTGAAAAAATATTTAATGACTGAAAAACATACAAATAATTCTGTTTTATATTTAAATAATAATATTATAGATAATCAAATTCAAGAACAACTAAATTTTAAATATGATTTGTGCAAAACATTATTACAGTCAGGAATACCCTTAATATCCGTTAATACGAATCCAATGATAAACATTTTTAAAAAATATTTTGGAAAACAATTACCAAATGCAGAAACATTACGAAACAATTATTTAAATAAAGTATACGAAGAGACCATGGATAAAATTCGAGACAAATTAGTTGATAAAAAGTTGTATTTTATAATAGACGAGACAAAAGACAAAAGGTAAATATATAAAAATCATATATTCCTCTTATTTTATATGGAATATAAATTTATCATGGTATTTTATTTTATGTATAGCCGATCAATAATGAACATTTTGGTCGGTATTTTGGATGGAAATCCAACCAAACCTTTATTATTTCATAGCAAAGAAATGTTGTCAAAAGTCAACTATAAAAGTGTTAAAAATGAGTTCATTAAGTCATTAAATTTACTGTTAAATAATGAAATTAACTTTAAAAATATATTGGTCATAATCAGTGACCAAGCTAGTTATATGTTAAAGTTTAGTAGAACTTTAAAAAAGTTAAAAAACTATAAGAATATTTTACACATAACTTGTTTGGCCTATATTTTGCATAACGTTTGCGAAAAAATACGATCTCTTTATAATAATGTAAATAATCTAATATTGAATTTAAAAAAGTTTTTAATCCCTTTAGGACTACAAAAGTTTTTTAAGAAAAAATCTAGATTAAATTTACCCCCAAATGTTATCCCTACAAGGTGGTGTACCTGGTTGAAAGCAGCCAATTATTTTAGTAATAATTTTCAGAAAATAAAATGTTTTGTTAATTTAAAAGTATTGAAAAAAAATTCATATCTAATAACTGTTAGAAAAATTATAAATTCAAAAGAAATTAGAAAAGAATTGAGAGAAGTGACAAAATATAAATTTTTAATCCCTTATATTACAAAATTGGGTGATCGCCAGCTCACAGCCCAGGGGGCTCTTAATTTGATTGAAAAAACTAAAAATAAAATTAAAAACCCAATAGTTTTAGAAAAACTTAACCAACTTTTATATAATAACCCAGATTTGAATAAATTCTCAGAACTTTTAAATGAAAACAATTTTTTAAAATTTTGTCCTTTAAATTCAATAGATGTTGAAAGATCATTTAGTGTTTTAAAATTCATTTCAAAGAATAAGCCAAATATTTCAATGGAAAACTTGGAAAAACAAATTATTATTAAATCTAATTCTCATTTATTTTATTAATTTTCTTTTAAAATATATTTGAAATAAAATTATTTGTCAATCTTTTGACGTCATTTATGATATATTTCAAATTCTATAACGAAATAACCAGGGAATTTTCAAGTATTCTTTAGGGATACTTTATTTCATAACTTTCTTGGTTTGCTAGTTATGACTCATAACATATTTTCATGTTTCTTCGTTTTGAAATTTTTATACTGGAATTATTGCAATAAATTAAATTTTAATTTATCTGGTAAAGAGTATCTTTTAATTTTGGATAATTTCGACTTTTGTAATAAAATTTTTACATATTGTATAAAATATTAAAATCAAATTTAATTAACAAGATTATTTTGTCACAAATTTTGGGATTATATTGATTTATAATCTACATGTTCAACTGAAGTTCTATGTTCCAGACAAATGCTGTTAAGTTTAAAAAATTTATATGAACTTACAAAATACATTTTAAATTAAGTCATTAAATAATTTGAAATTTACTTAAATAAATAGAATTTTTAATTTATTTACTCAATTGAAGGTCATTTAGCATTACCAAAAATACACCACGAAGAGGTAGAACTTAATTTAAATTAATTTTATCTTGCTAAATTTACAAAAAATTTCAATGCTAACATCAGTTGTCTGGAACATAGAACTGAAGTTGAACATGTAGAATTTATAAGCATGTCTCTTAGACATAAATAACCTGAGAACTTTATATTAATTTATTGATATTTTCCATGCAATTGATTGCTAAATCTTAAATAATTAAGATTTTGACAGATAATTTAATTTATTATTGTATTTTTAAAAGATGCTTTCTTATGTTCATCTTAATTAGAAAATGAACAAGATACATTATGTTTATTATTTGGTATTTTCAATTAAAAAAAATTCTCAACTCTATCGATCCAAAAATATATTTTGTTTTTATTTGATAAAACATTTTGTGTTTATACGAAAAAATTACAGTTTTAGAATTAAAATCTGATATAATTTAAAATCCAATTATTATTACCTAATCTAATATCTGATCAATTAAATGCAGTTTTGCTATTGATTGCAAAAACTTAATCAAGAATAATCAAGATGCTAATAAATAAATAAATATAAATGGTTTGAATACGAAGAAATTCTGGAGAAGAGCCATACGTTTGTGATCACAAAGAGTACCTCAAAAAAATTACTTTAAAGGTGAAACTCATTCGACACAAACGTTTTGTTCATTTTAAAGAAAAGAAGTTTAAATGCAATTATAATGACTACTAAAAACTTTTCTTCACTATAACTCATTTGAAAATACATAAACCCATTGATTACCAAAAAATAATAATTAGTGACTTTTAAGTGACTTTTAGTTCATATATGAGCCGAAGTGAACAACTAGTTTTGGTCGCCATCGTAATACCTGTCCATTAGATTTATCTTAAAAATGGACTCATTTAAAGTTTAAGGAATGATTACCTTTCGTAGAGTTTCTGTTTATCCCAATTAAAGTGATTTAATAGTAATTGTCGGTGGGAGCTATAAATCGACACAAATTTCTTAATTAAAGAGAACAGAAAAAGTGTATAAAACAAAAAATGTTAAATTCATAAATCCATTAATTGATTGAGCAAATAAAAATTTTGTGATAGAACCAAATCAATGTAATTGAAATTAAATATTAATGATTATAATGTTATAAGAACAGTATTTTGTATTTTCAATAAAAAGCGATCCAAGACCCGTTCCAAATAAATTATTTTTGTTTTTTTTTTGATATAACTATTCCTGTTTTTACGAAAAAATTACAGTTTTTATTTGCACATTATTTAGAATTGAAACCAGAAACAATTATTATTACCTAATCTAATATCTGATCAATCAAAAAATTGGGTCCCAAATCCTGCTTCTAGAGAAATTCAGTTCGGTGGGATGAAGCATTTTATTATGATGAGCATTTGATTATTGATTACTCGATATTAGCATGGCAAACTCCTTCTGATCTCCCATATAAATCTGAATTATCAACCATAAAGGGAAGTGAATCAAAGGTATTTTCATCAACGACACCATAGGGATGAGATTAGTTAAACATATCCTTTGTAGAGCTGGACAATATTGAACTAGATAATCGTCAATTGCATCGTTTAATTTGTAAGAAATATTAAGATTTAACCTAATAATTTTGAAACAATATTCATTTTATCATTAACCAGGCTTGATCATTTAATTCTTAAAATAACTTTATTAATAATTTCTTAGAAATATTTTGTTTTTCATGGTTCTTCGTTTTAAAAATTATCATACTGTAATTATTGCAATAAAATAAATTTTGATTTAACTGGAAAAAGTTATCTTTTACTTCTGGCCTAATAGATATAGATTCTAGCTGTTCAACTATTCAATTTTCATGTTTTAGTGTGGGTAGTTTAAAAAGGGGCAAATATATCAAGTTATTTTAATTAATTTTAAAACTTAATTTCTCTGAAAATTCATTGAATTTTATTCAATTTTGTTTTAAAAATTATTTCAAAAATTAATTTTGAAATTAGTCTTCAATAAAAAGTTATGTAATATTTGAATTGTCCCTAAATTTCATTTCTCGTGTGATTTTCTGATCGACTGATTAAATGTTTTGATTGTTTTTATAAACAAAATATTTGTTTTAAATTGTTTTTAAATAATTTGAAATTCAATTAATTTTGAAAATAATTTTAAAAAAGATGTTTAGATAACTCTGATGTGTATGTGAGTGTGTGTGTGTGTGTGTGTGAGTGTTCAGTGATTGTGGCTGTGATTTACCTGTGCTTACAATTGGATTAAATATCAAATTGGATTCAAATATAAATTTTTGTAAGTTTATAATTAAATTAACTTTAAATTAACTCAACACAAACTAATATACACCACATATTTGAGTGGAAAGCCTTGTTTTTGTCAGGGTAGAGCGAGTCTATTCCTGGCTGAGACTTAACCTCTGAACTAGAGGAGGTGAGTACCTTGGAGCCTGTTAGCGCCACTCAACAATGATATGTGTACAAATTTTTATTAATACATTAATTAAACAAAGTTAAATAATTAAGGTTCAAACCAAATTTTGAGCAGGTTAAAATGCCACCAAAAAGAGGAAAAGACTGGGAACAGGAGTACTATTTTTTATTTAATGGGAGTGAATATGTCTGTGCTTTATGTAATTTTATAACAAAAGTGAAAAATCCACAGACTCAATTATTAAAAGTTCATTTTAATACCCATCACCAGAACTTATCAACCAGAACACTTCACTCAAAATTCCAAGAAAGAAAAAATGAATTAAGTGGTCAAAGTGATAATATTTCACTGATGTCTGTTGAATCACAGGCTTCAACAAGCGAGGTTATTTTGACGGAAAGTGAAAATACCCTTAAAACAACTTATGAAATAGCCGACCTCATTGCAAAGTCTGGCTATAATTTAAGTGTTTGTGATTTGATTAGACAGGTTTTGAATATTGTTTCGGACAATCTTTTGAAAGATTCAAAATACAGTGAAATTATTAAGACTTTGCCATTATCTCGTTATACTATTACTCGCCGTATAATGGATATTTCAAATGATATCAAAGAACAAATTAGTGACAAACGTTTTGTAAATTATTCGCTCTGCTTAGATGAAAGCAACGATTGTACAGACTCCGCTAATTTAGTGACATTCATTAGAGGAGTTGACAAAGATTTTGAAGTGACCGAAGAGATGTTAGATCTCTCTTCTTTCAAAACCACAACAACAGGCAAAGATATCTTTGATCACTTACCTCTATCGTCTTCAAATCTTGAACTTAAATCTCTCTCAGCTCTAACTACAGATGGCCATCCTAATATGGTTGGTTGTGAACGAGGGGTGATAGCTTTAGTGAAAGATCATCTCAAAACCAATGACATTACCATCCCTATAATGAATTACCATTGTGTAATTCATCAAGAAGAACTGTGCGCCAAAAATGCTCAATTCGGCCAAATGATGGGTTTTGTAGTAAAACTGGTGAATAAAATAAGAAAACAACCGACACTTCATCGAAAATTTAGGCAATTTTTGAAAAACATTGACTCCCAAAGAAGTGATGTCCAGTTTTACAGTTCAGTCCGATGGCTGAGTAAAGCCAAATGCTTAAGAAGTGTTTTTGACTTATATCCTCAGTTAAATGAGTTTTTTATTAATGTTGTGAAAAAAACTTATAGTGAGTTATCAGACCCCCAGTGGTATTTTGAACTGGGGTTTTTCACTGATATCTCCGAGTTCTTGAATCGGATTAAACTAAAATTAATGGGCAAAAATTTGTTAATAGTGCAACAATTCGAAACAATCAAGAGCACTCATCAAGCTCTTTGTGTGTTAAGAGATCGTCTTAGTGTTGTGCCAACCATTAATAAAACTCAACAATTCGATTTCACTGACTTAGTTTGTACTCAAAAAGCAGTGTTTTCAAATGACAAATGTTTCGATACTACTAATTTAATATCACTTCTTAACGACCTGTTATCTCAGTTTAAATCTCGTTTTAAAGACTTCTATGATAATGAGTGTGAGTTTGAATTTTTTAGTGAACCGTTCAGTTCAGAAGAAATACCTGACTATTTAGAACTCGAAGCCTTAAAATTGCGAAATGATGAAACACTCAGTGATCTCTTTGGACAATGTAAGGCTGAGCCTAAAATATTGTATTTTTACTCAAAACTATCTGATTCTGATTATCCACTCATTAAAAGAAATGCCTATAAGATAGTGTCATATTTTGGCTCTACTTATAATTGTGAAAACTTTTTTTTATATATGAAGATCCGGAAAAATGCCAGAACCAGTAGTTTAACAGATGAAACTCTTTCTGCGTGTCTAAGAGTAGGTTTGACTAGTTTAACACCTAATTTTGTTAAATTGTGTCAATCACATATGTTCAACAAATCTCACTAAACTCTCTTCGTCAGCGCCTCTTTGACACAAATATGAGATGGGTGGTTTACCAGCCACACAAAATAATTGGCGAGATACAATTAAGGTCTACCTCCTCGTGGTGTA
>JAQGBR010001015.1:0-10089 GCA_034698525.1 Achipteria nitens | reverse complement strand
AAAAAAAGTCAAATAATTTTCTCGTAAATAACATTAAAGTTTAAATAATTTCATCTAAAAGTCTGTAATCTGTTTGGACTTATTCTCAGAACAGACATCATATTCGTTAACAGCATTCATAGTTTAGGTATTGCACAGCCATAACATTGCCTGATCTGAATGTTTGATACTAAATAAGGAAATCACAGATTTTGAGTACAATTTTTTTTGAAATTCCAAATTGATTTATAAAACAAAGTACTAAAAGATCAGAAACTTTAATAAATTCTTGATTTGAATAATGTTTATTGATTTTAAACTATTCTTGCCTATACTGTAAATGTCTTGGTGATCAATTCTATCCTGCAATCCCAACCTGTGATATGATCCTGGCCGTTTGTATCAAAACATCCATAAGAGAACGCAAATGTCGTAAAGCCATTAATGCAGTCAATTGGACCGCTCTGACAGAGTCGTCGTGAGGCAGTCGGGACAGAGTGGGCATCATTTCTATAAGAAGCTGAAGTTTTAATCGATTGATCCTGTGAAGAATGCCCTGTCTCATAAGTCTGTCGTGTGCCTCAAATATCTGAAAAGCCTCCCAATAGTTAAGATGAGTGACTTGAGTATTACCAGGGAAGTATACTTCCAACAAAATATTTATCGTATTCCAGTTTTGGTTTGTAACAAGGTTGCCACAAAAACTTGCTAAATCATTAGACACATTTCTCAGTTGTGTATATAACTTCTGTTCGGCAAACATTGGGTTTAAACCTATTTCATCCTCAGATTTATACCAAGGAATTCCTAAATATCTGGCAGCACATTCTTGTATTAGTTGGTTCCTTATGTTGTGGGCCATGTCATGAGTTCCTGACTTTTGAAAATAAGAAATGAAAACTCTCTAAATTCACATCTATTTTGAATCAAATTTTTGTTTTCAAATTTATTGTTTGAAAAACAATTAAAATTTTCTTTAAATCTATTATTTAATTATATTCTTAATTATTATCTATTCCTGACTTTTTATATTAGAAATTCTAATACTAACCCTTTTATCGATAGGTTCAAGCAATTATGGGCATTAGTGATTAACAGGGTAATTTATTCGAATACTAAGAGAACGATCAAAAATTTTAATAAATTCTTAATTTGAATACAGTTCTATTGATTTGATTTGAAACTATCCCCTCCTCTGTGTACCTCTTGTTCCCCAATTGCGTCCCGCACTTACAAATTGAGGAGTCATTCTAACGATATCCACGATAACACCCATTAGAGAACCTAAATGTCTGATAGCATGCAATGCAGTCAATTGAACGGCTCTTACAAAGTCATCCAAAGGTTCTCTGGACAGAGTGGGCATCATTTCAGTTAGAATTTGTCGGAGAGTATGTCTAAACTCATTGATTCGATTTGGTATACCCTGTTGTGAACATCTTTGGTATGCCTGTAGTATTTGGAAGGCTTCTGAATAATTCAAATGAGTGATAGGATTTTGGTTCGGGAAAAATATTTCCAACAAAACTTCGACTGTTTGCCAGTCCTGGTTCATTTTCAAGACACCACAAAACCTGGATAATTGATTGGCAAGATTTTTCAATTGTGCATATAATTCCTGTTCGGCAAAGATTGGGTATAAACCCATTTCATCCTGAGATTCAATCCATTGAACCCCTACTCGAGCACATCCCAACTTTAATTGTTCTCTTATATTGAGTGCCATATCTTGTTGTTCGACACCTGATTTACTTTACTTTTGAAATTCGATTGACTCTCAAAACTCAAATCAATTTCTTTTTTAATTGTTTTCAAATTCATTGTTAAAAACAATTAAAATTTAAAAAAATTTAAATTATTTAAACATAATTAGGGACCACTTTTGGGGGTTAATTGTTTGCGAATTCAGTTCTTAATAATCAAAATCAGAACAAGAATCTAAATGAATCAATTTGATAACTCAGATAATTTAGAAAACAAATTACTGAACGATCAAAAACTTTAATAAATTCTTAATTTAAATTCTGTTATGAATTGATATGAATAGTCAATTGATACTATGCTTTCCTCTGTAAACCTCTTGAACCCCAATTCTGTCCGGCACTTAGAAATTGAGGGGTAATTCTACGGATTTCAATAACAATAGCCATTATAGACCCTAAATGTTTGATAGCAGTCAATGCAGTCAATTGAACGGCTCTGACAAAGTCATCGATAGGTTCTCTGGACAGAGTGGGCATCAAATCTGTAAGAATTTGTCTCAGATATAACAGGAAATACCTAATAGTATTAGGTATACCCTCATGTGTACATCTTTGATATGCCTCAAGTAGATAAGAAGCCTCTCCAAAATTCAAATGAGTGACTGGATTATTGTTCTGGAAAAATATTTCCAACAGAATTTCGACAATTTGCCAGTCCTGGTTAATTTTTAATCTAGCACAAAACCTGGATAATTGATTGGCAAGATTTCTCAATTGTGCGTAGGATTCCTGTTCGGTAAAGATTGGATAAATACCCATTTCATCAACAGATTCGATCCATTGAACTCCTAGATGAGCACACCCTCTCTTTAATTGTTCTTTTATGCCGAGTGGCATGTCTTGAGGTTCGGTTTACGCTTGAAACCTAACTTTAGACCCACTCTCAAACAGGAATCGATTTCGGACCCAATAATTATTTTTTTCAAAATCATTATTGAAATCAATTTTAAAAATTAGTTTAAACTTTAATTTTATTTTTGTTTTAATTCTAAGTTTTATCATTAATAGAATAGATTCCAGATATTAATTGATAACATAGTATTCAAATAAATGATTTGGTATTCAAACAAATGCAAACAACTGTCCATGGTCAAACCAGAAGCTAAACAGATGTCTTTGACTAATAGTTTAATTATAGGCTCTTGTTTTAATTGTGTAAAGGAACAATTAGTTGGCCGATTGAGCATGATCATTAATTCAATGTTTATATATCTGTTGATTGGATGAACTCATTTTAAATTTTGAAAACATTTGCTTCAATTCTTATCAATTTATCTGAAAAATGTTGAATAACTTAAGTTGTGTTAGCCTTGGATTCACTTTAATGTCAATCCCCCTAAAAATTTACTCAAATAATAAAAATTTAAATCAATTAATGTATTAATCGTTTAAATTAAATATTTTTAACATATTATTAATTAGGTTTTGAATCGATTAAAAGTAGAATCAGTTAAACTTAAAGTTTAAATTTGTCAAAATTGTCAGAATTTATTACTTGAAGGCAATCATAAAAGTTTAAAATATTGTCTCTTTAATCAAAAGATGAATCTTTTTTAATCAAATGCTTCAAAATTGAGGTTATATTTGAAAATTTATCAAAAATTTTAAAATTAAACCAAAAATTGAGTTGAAATACAAATTTTTATAAATTAATTGATAGATATGTTTGTGAGGATCACCCGGACATCAGAAAAGCGATGGAAATGAATGTACTGAATGCTTACGACACCAAAAAGTTTGTTTTAATACAATTTATAGATTGAAGTGAAATACAATTAAATGAATTAATTATTTTAGTTTTGAAAGTATGCGGACATTATGTGAAAAATATAATCGCGTAATCAACCAAACCCTTCCCCTGGTATTTATTCATTGGATTGTCTGAAATCAATTGCTTTTTATTAATTAAAATGTTGTTCTCAATCAATACAGTGGAAAGACGTAGCGATGAGAACCTCTTCGAAGCCATCTCTGGCTCTTCTCAAACACATTATTCAAAAGGTGTACAACTATTCGGTGACAGATCCGGAAAAACTCAACCAATACGAGCCCTTTTCTCCCGAAGTCTACGGCGAGACTTCTTTTGAGTTTATTTCACAAATGATTGATGAAATCGGTTTGACGTCAGACGACATATTTGTTGATTTGGGTTCTGGTGTCGGACAAGTAGTCTTACAGGTGGCCGCAGCTACCGATTGCCGTAAATGCATTGGCATTGAAAAGGCAGACGTTCCCTCTCTTTATGCTTCGGTATATTTTATAAATACTTTTATAGCTATAAATTAATTTATTTTAAATTAAGACAATGGATAAGAGGTATCGATTTTGGATGCGTTGGTTCGGCAAAAAACATGGCGATTATCAGCTAATTAGAGGAGACTTCTTCCACGACGACCACAAAGAAATAATTAATTCTGCGTCGTATGCCTTCTATCAGTTGTTAATACATTTTTTTCATTGATTTTCTCTATTATTAGATTTATTTTTGTTAATAATTTTGCTTTCGGTCCGAATGTCGATCATACGCTTAAACAAAGATTTGCAGAAATGAGAGATTGCGCTAAAATTGTGTCATCAAAAGCATTCTGTTCTCTAAATTTTCGAATAACTGACCGCAATCTGAGTGGTATTTAACACTAATTTTTTGTTTTATTAGATTTGTTTTGAATTAAAAATTTTTTGTTAAGATATCGGTTCAATAATGCACGTCAAGGAAATACAGCCAAAGAAAGGGTCTGTCTCGTGGACGGGCAAACCTGTCTCGTATTACTTGCATACTATCGACAGAACAAAATTAGAGCGTTATTTCGAAAAACTAAAAAATCCTAAATTAAAGGTATTTTTTATTTGAATATAATTCGAGGAATTAATTAAATTTATTTGAATATGAATTTAATGTAAATCAGAGTCAAGAGGAGGAGAATAGGAATAAAAAGGCGAATACAAACACAAACAAATCTGAAGTGATTGCCAGCAGTGACTCGTCTTCCAATGATTCTTCTAAAGACATGAGAGACGATTCGGGAACATTTCCGAAGTGGACGCGCAAAGCGTGGTCGGAGTGGTGCAATAACAGTAAAGGCTCTGCCAATCAAAGCAGTGGGAGTCAACATAACGGCAGTTCTGGTCACGAAAGCAACGAAGAGACTGAAAATATTCCGCGAAAGAAAAAATATAATCGGGTGGGAAGACCTCGAAAGTATCCCGAAAGTGTGAGCGCAGCCATTAAACGCGCTTCACGTAAACAGAGCCACATTGAAAGTGGTGGCAGTCGACGACCCGGAAGGGGAAGACCCCGAAAGAGTGAGTTGGGCTCTAAGAAGTCAAAGAAATCGATTCGATTCAATGGTTTGGATCTACTTCACGCTCAAACTGTTCTAAGCATCTCATCAGCTGCCGGCCATAGACTGGAACCGGCGCCCGGATGTGTTGATCGCAAATTAGATACCTCTTGTAGAGTGACGTCAGTGCCTAATGTAGTCATAAGAGACACCTCTTTGTTCTCAGTATCGCCAGATCTGACAGAACTGTTGGACACATGGAAGCAACAAATCCTTCAATTCATAGCTTATATGCAAACCCCTCAACACAAAGATCTACTCAAACAACAGATTGAAGACGAAAAACGGCGAAACACAGAATTAATGAGTCAATTGGGTTGTTTGGAACGACATATTAAGGGTTTGCTTGAAAAAGGCGTGTCTTTACTTAAGTCCAGACTCTTTGAATTAGGAATTAAAGCTTCGACTTCTCATGAGTTGTTAGAAAAGGCCAGAGAAATGGTGGCCCATAACAGAGAACTGCAAATACAAGAGTCTTCACTGCAAAAGCACATCACTCTTTTGGAGAACCAAAACTCCAGACTTACGAGTCTTACAAATAAAAGCCATCGAATAACGGAAACTTCAAATTCGAGTCAAACTCTGAATGGATTCCGAAAAAAGTCTAATATTTTGACAGAATTGACAGCAATGTTAGAACAGAAGAAACAGTTGTCAAATACAGTCAATCAGTTGGAAAACGAAGTCTTAACTCTTGAAAAGTCAAATAATTTATTCAATAAGTCTCGACCTCATGATGTCGACCATAAACCGGATCTTTATTCTGGTGTTATCGTTGCCAATGACTCTAAAAACAAAAATATCAGTCATTCGATAAAAATTCCTAATTATGAGGAGAGAATCAATTCATTGATTATTCAGGCTTTAAATGAAGAGAATACATATCCGCCAAAAAATCCTCACCGAAAGTGTGTTCCAAATATACCCGAAAACGATATTCAAACAAAAGTCAAAGAATGTAATATCGTTTTGAAAGATAGCAATAAATCTAAAGAATATTCGCATAATTCGCGCGAAAATATTAGTAAAAACTCGAATCCAAATGAGAACTCCAGTGCCTTAACTAATGAACATAATTCGCCTAAAAGTAATTACTCGCCAAAGAAGTCGGACAAAACTCACGACAAGAAACCTCTTTTAATGACTTTGAAGATCGACCGCACAGACAACAGCGCTTCAGTCAAAGAATGCAATTCCCCTAAGGATTCCTATTCCCGATCTAATGACAATCGTTTTAAGCGAAAGTCTTGTGAATCGCATGAATCGCATTATCGAATAAAGTTTTGGCGTCTTTTTTAATACCCGATTACTAAACTTCTTTCTCATTCTTTTAGGTCTTCGAGATCTCCATCGTCTTCACCCAAAAACAGTGACAATACTCGTCGACCATCTGTTGTCATAAAGTTATCTGCAGTTAATGATAGCGACAGATCTGAAGAAATATATAAAATTCAGAGTACAGTAACGGACAGTAAGAAAAGTGAGCGTAAGTTCTGTTTATTTAAAATTAAATAAAATGTTTATTCGATTGGCTTTTGATTAATAGATAAATCGAAAGTAATTAATGGCAAATACGATGAACCGATGCCTGTCTTTAATGGTAAACACAAATGGAAGGATAGTATTGACAGCAGATTCGATAAATTGGTTGCTTTGGCTGAACATCAGATCGAAACACCGCACAAAACAACTAATTCTTCAGTTGAAATGAAAGAGACGTCACTCAAAGTTAATGGCATTCATAACAAACTTATTCTCAAACGAAATACAATTCCGGAAATAAGAAGTCATTCAAATGAAATGAACGGAATTCTGTCTAATAATAAGCGAAACACTGCGAGCAAAGAGTTATTGGCACCAAAGTCTCCGCCCGACACTCCTCCGAGAACACCGTCGCCTACGATGTCGATAGAAAGACCTCTGACTCCTCAAACTCCAGGTCTTTCCCCGGCGTCTACGCCTACATTAATTATTAACGTTCAAAGCGATAGGTCAGCCCTGGTATCGCCCGCCTGTTCTACTAGCAGTAAAGCGTCGAGTGTTGACTCTCACTGTTCCAAACAGAAGAGCGCAAAGTCTGGTCGCTCTAAACATAAGGCGAATAATGGGATTCCTGTTCACAGCACTGCCAGTTATAACCTACCGGTGTCTCAAAATTTTGCTAATAATTCTCATTCATTCAATTGGGAAAATGTATATAACATTACAAATGATTCGATTCATTCAAATTCAGGACATTTGAAACAACATTTGTTAAACTCATCCAAGTCTTCGCCACAAATTCCATTCAATTCATACCCCATTCCATATTCACTTCAAAGGAATGGCAAATCGACACAAAACTATCCGATTGTTACAAATCTATTGAATTCACAAAATATGAAATCTAATCAATCGATTCCTTCATTAATTAACTGTAATTATTCATCGATTGAAACCAATCAAAAGCATTCCAATTATCAGAACACTGTTCCCAATTCTGTTGATTATCAATGTTTACCACCGAATGACTGCAACACAAATGAAGCCAAACAGATATCAGTGGTATCTAATGGTGTTTTGGGACAGAACTCATACTCGAGTGGTGCCATTCATATAAACTCAAACCACACAAATAGTTATCGCTCTCAAATGAACGGCCAGTTTGGACAACCAAATCAACAAAAGTTATTGCGTCCGAGTCGTCTCGACGCTGTACTCACCAAAAAGGACTTCACTTCTGCCCAATTGAGTCCTCACTACGAAACAGGTATTGATTTTGATCTGAATTTGTTGAATGTCTCAAATGTTAATTAAATGTTTTTATTCTAAGGGGTAGTACAGCGCTATTGACATTTACAACACTTTTAGACAATAAATTGAATCTAATCGATGGCAAACTGATTGTTGATTAATGTCTTAATGTATGTCTACCTCACGATAACTATGCGTTCGAAAGGTTTTTGTAAAGATGTGTATATTCTGATCAGTTATACAATAGTTTTGAGTTGTTATTCGAATTAAGCGAAATCACTGCCAATTGGTTGACATTTATTATATAATTATTCAAAATATTATTCTATAACTTAATGTATAAATGTTTTTAATGATATAATTTAGTGATTTAGTGGTGATTCAAATATTTGGTCAAATCTTATTCAGTTGTCTTTTGTTTTAATGAAAAGGTTTTTATGATTTATAAATGAGATTCAAATAAGTTATGCTTTAGTTGTTCTCAAATGACTCTAAAGTAGACACAAAAATTCGGTGATTTTTGACTGTTGTTATGATTGACTTAAAATTAAATAATTATATAATTATCGCTAAACTTTAGACCAACTCTTAAGACTGACTACGAATACGATTACATTCTCTTAGCTTTAATCCTGAATTACTGATTAAAATTGGTTTAAATTTTTGATTTGGGTTTAGATATTAATTGGATTTTTACACAATTTCTGAGTCATTATTTACACAATTAATACATTTCTTTACATATGATCTCTACTGAAAAAAAGTCGTAAAACTGCCACTAATTATCAATTAATGCCATTAATGGCATCCGTTTGTCGAATCTATTTATAAAATTGATTGAAATATTGTCCGACGCCTCCCATAATACATATATTTGTGCAGCTCTTCACACATTCTTATAACACAAGCACTCGATTCTAAATTTTTTACTTAACTTTTCGGCTCATTTTCATTGATATCTTTTATTTGAGTTTCATTTCAATCGAAGTCTTTATTTTTAATCTTTTGATAATTAACTCAAAATTGAATGAAAAGAAGTTTTAAATATATTTTAATCAATGGATTGATTTTAAAAGACTATAATATTTTATCTTTTATTTGTTTTAAAGACATATTTTTCGACTTCTATTTAGTTTTTGTCTCTAAGATATTACTAATGACTAATAAAAGTCTAATTTTTAGATTAAATTATTATATATTTAATTGACTTTAATATATACTTTATTTTCTTAAGTAATTTCAATGGATATAACTTTTATGAGAAATCAATAATTATTTTATTTTTCAAACTTTTAGTCGTTTTATGTTTGAATGAAATGTGTTTTAAAAGCCTTGAATTAAATGAGAGGACATATCTCTGGAATTGACGCCGATTTTAATTTTAAGACAATTTAGAGTTAAGTGTAAACAAAACAATAATTTTAAATAAATTTTTGAATGGACTGCCATTTTTGTGAACATTTTATTAAATAATAGATTTATTCAAATCACTGCCATTTAATAAACAGATCATTCATATATTGTGTATAATTATTGTTAATCAATCAATCGATACATCACTTCAATTGTTTTTTGTTTATAATATTTCTCATAATTTATTATTATCTATAATAGACTGTATTCTAACCTTTTTTTCTTAAATAAATACAATAAGTTATTCACTGAAATATTCTTTAATAATATCTGAAGATTTTTCTTAAATCCATCACTTATTTAATAGTTGCTAGTTAACTTCTAATTATAACCTTTTTCGTTCCCTTTATCCTCCCTCTTCCCCTCTTCCTCTCTTCCTGCCTTTATTTCTCTGAAAGTTAGCAATCAACATTATTATTCTCAAATCTTCAAATCAATGGATGCAATAAAAAGGGTATATTTTGTGTGAAATAATTGAGTCGTCAAATGATTCAAACGTAAAGCTTTCAAAAAGGGTTAAAAAAACTTTAGAACTTAAATATTTAGAACTGATATTAAAAATTAAATTCTAAATAGGAAATTAGGATACATTTTATATATTTGTATTCAGCATGGTGATTAGAATACTTTTTGATTGGAATATTCTGCGAAAATTAATGAAAAAAATCTGAGCACAAATGTTCTATGAATTTATTGTAAAAGACATTTATGAAGACAAAGAATTTGAAGTTTATTTAAATAAAAGGACCAAAACTAATGACCAAAGTTTTAATCCAACTGCACTGTAATCCTTTCAGATTAACACTTCAATTGCCAACATGGCAAAAAATTGGCAGGCTAATAAAAATTAGTTAATTATT
>JAQGBR010001014.1:0-10095 GCA_034698525.1 Achipteria nitens | reverse complement strand
TGACTTCTTATTATTTGTTATTAAATGAATTAATGAATTTAAAATCTACCTTGATTATATTAATAACTCTAATTCTTCGACGAAATGTTTGCTTTTATTGAACTATATTTTTTGGTGTGAGTTAAGCCTGGAATAGTACCCCTGCTACCCGCGTGGGAAACCTTGTTCACACCGAATAACAGGCGACACTGATTACCGAATTGTCCTTCCTGAGCCTCTGTTCCTCTTAGATCGATAGCACCTCCACCACTCGGTTAATTTAGGGGAAACAGAGAAAACCCGTTCCGATTTGTCCAACTAATAGAATGGTCCCAAAAGAATGTCTAATAGATATCCGGATAAATCAAAATAATAAAAGAAATCACTAAAAATATAAATTAAAACACTATTTCAATGAATTGTCTTTATTAAAAGTCATAAATAAAAGAATACAATTAAAAGATGTCCACAAAATTATAAAATTAACTAAAAATTATGTCTCACTCAATCGAGTGGAGACCAGTACTGGCTCTCACAAGAGTCTGATTATAACTAACTATTATAAAAGAAATCTATTGTTTTATATCTATTAATGAGTGGACTATCGAATTATAAATATTATAATAAAAGTTGAATTCTATAAAAGTTTAAATATTTGAAAATCTGGACTAAAGTTTTAAGACTAATCTGAATGAATAATATGTGAGAAATTCCTTTAAAACTTTAGTATTAGTGAACTATCAATCATATCGTCCGTCCGGTATACTATGAAACTCTTCTGAACTCGAATCGTCGTCTTCTTGACCTTCTGATTGTCTGTTTTCCCACACATTAGTTTGTCCCCGGGACATCCTCCCATCCTGAGGGAGCGCGCCCTCGCGCTCTCGTCGAGATCCGTCACTAATTCCCGGTATATTCGGCGCGATATTCTCTTGTCGTCCAAACTGTGATCCTTGTCGAGGAGTAGTCCATCCGACCATAAGTCGATTAATAGTTCGCAAACGTTTTTCAATAACCGAAAACAGCCATATTTATTGCAATTTAGCCGAAAACGGCCAATTCCGGTTGCCGCCATCTTGGATTCCCGGTCGCCATTGTTCCCCTACCTGATCACCCCCCCCCCCTAGAAAATTTTGGGAATCTCTCTTTCTATATTATTTATCAATAATTAAATGTTTTTATTCTATTTAATTACCTAATGTTTGAGATTTTTAACAAAATGAGCCAAATAATGCAAAAGTAATGCAATCATATTTGGAATTTACATCTTGTAAAATTAATTTTATTCGAATTAAAACAATAGTGATTAAATGACAAATAACATTTTATTGAATAAATTAATTTAGAATTAAAATAAAATAATTTATAATAAATTAAGAGACTGTAAACACAAAACTAAAATCTTTAGAAAGCATATATATATATAGAAAACTAAAGTCAAAATTATTGGGATGATTACCAAGCTAATTGATTGCACATATTAAATTTAGGTTTTTGTATTACACTAATGTAATTAAATTACCAAGAAAATTTTATCTTAAGGAATAATGGTTGTTTTATAAGTAAGTATTTATCACTTTTAATTACATGTGATGCTAGGTTTAATACACGAAAAAATTATGATTAATTTAGTTAATTTAATTTTATAACAGATTATTTTAAAAATCTTATTTATTAGAGAATAATAATCACTTAAATTATTTAAAAAAGAAATATAACTTATAGTTTGAATAATAATTTATTTGATCGAATTTTTCCAGAAATTACAGGTTTAAAAATATTTTAGCAATAAAATCAAAATTTTTTTAATGGTTTGAGTGAATATTTTCTATTTTATTTGATCTAGAGCAATAATTATGAAGCTTAAAAATAAAACGTAGATCCGTTGACGTCCAAAATTAATAGGTATTTTAATCTTATTAGTGAAACATTTGCTCATTTTATTAAATTACAGTTTTTAACATTTTGAAAAATTATTAGGAAAACATTATTAATAACTAAAATTACTAAATTTCTAAAAGTGAATGAAATATTTCTATCTATTTTTAAATCAATCAATAACAGAAACCAGAGGGAAGAGGCTATTTTGACCAATTCTTAAACAGTCAACCCAGTTCATTTAATTTGAACTAATTAATTCATCCTAATTTTTTGAGATGAAACATTTGTTTTATATTCATCTGAAGATTCTTTAAAATTTAACTTTTAGTATTAAGATTAAGATATTTAAGATATTTAAGATATTTAAGATATTTAAGATAATTAAGATATTTAATTCTTGATCAAGTGAACCTTGTCTTTTAATAAGTAATGAATCTCCGAGCTAATTTTTTGATCTGAATATCTCAATGAAGGTCAGAAATATTTTCTTCTCTAAACAATCAAAGTTTTTATACAATAATTAAAACATTAACAGCACTATCAATATAAAAACAATTAGCAAGAATAATTTAAATCATTTTAGCTATTTTATATTAAATTAAATTTCAAAAAAGTTAAAAACTGTAATCTTATAAGTTTGATTCAATGTTTCATTTATACTAATTAAATGAATTAATAAATTTGGTTAAAGATAAATTACTGTTCAAGTTATATTCTCCTTGAGCTTACTGATCCAAAAGCATTTCTTATCTGCTCTTTTTGATTATTATCTTTAATAATTCCACAATATTTTACATAATTTTTATTTTTAAAAATTGAGCGTAGTGAGCCAATTTTGCTAGAGATTTAATTATAATTAATGAAACTTTGAATCAAAATTATAAAATTACAGTTTTAGAAATACTAATGCAAATATATTTATAATTTTCATCTTGCAAAATAAATAATGTTTTCAAATAAAATTGGTGGCAACGCCGGCTTGACATATTTAATCTAACTTAATCTATTTAAATTAGTCTTTGTATGGTAATCCAACAGACATGTGCAAAATCCTAGACTCTATTGGGAAGGACTAGAGAAAGTTGATTTTGACCAAATTTTGGCTCAAACCCTAGGGGGGGGGGGGAATTAGGTAGGGGAAAAAGGCGGAAAAAATGGCGTCCAAAATTGAGCTGTTTGGACCTGAAGTGGCTAAATCACTTGTAATTCCGTTTTTTATAGGCTTAACTAGTTTATATCATTCTAATTAATCATTAAATCCGGTTATTATATAAATAAAAGTAAAAATAAAGAACAATATGACATAAATTTAACTGTTTTTCTTATTAAGAAAAATGTTTTCTTTGAGATTATTGTTCGAGTGAAATCCAGCATAATCTGTAAAAACGATTTCAATCAATCAAGAATATTTTCTTCTCCAAACAATAAAATTTTTAATTAATAATTAAATTATTAACAGCATTATTAATATAAAACAATTAGCTAGAACAATCTAAATGGTTTATAATTTGTAAAATATTTTGAATAAACATTTAAATATAATAAACTATTTTTAAATCAAAAAATGTTAAAAACTGTTATTTTATAATTTTTATTCAATGTTTCATTGATCAAGGGAATTACAAATATTGGTTCAGAAAGTGGAAAAAAATTATTTTCCAGTAATATTCTCCTTAATCTTACTGATCCAAAACTTTTTCGATTTTATTTTTTATCAATAATTAAATTTTTATTCAATTTAATTACCTAATGTTTGAATTAATAAAATTTCGATGATGACCCTTTCAAAGGGCTTAGAATTTGACTGTTTTTGTTTTTATTTAAAAAAGAAATAATAAAGAAATAAATAACTTATTGTCTGAATAATAAATTATTTCATCGAATATTTCCAGAAATTACAGGTTTAAAAATATTTTGGCAGTACACTTCCCAGTAACCTTGCAAAATTAATTGTATCCTAATTAAAACAATTGTATGACAAAAAATTTTAGTGAATAAATATTTTATTGAAATAGACTTTTGTACTAAAGATATAAATATTAATTAAAATATAAATTATTAAACAAATGATTATCAATGAAATCAATTGTTTTTAAATGTATTTATTTTACAAAATTTAATTAATAAAATGATAGGAAAGTAATAGACGTTTCCTATCTATGGTAAACCTTTCATAAGAGCTTAGAATTTGATTGTTTTCTTATTAATATTATTGATAAATTGATAATATTTGGAAAGTGAAACAAATAATCACCAAAAATGTGAAAACTGTAATTTTATAAATAAAAGGAAATGTGTCATTTATAAAAATTAAACTATTATAAATTTTTGGACACAAACTATTGGTCACATATTACCATATGTTTATAGATTTACAAATTAAAGCATGCTAGTTTTTTATGCGTATGTTTTATTAAATTTTATTTTTTGTATTAGACTAATGAATTAAATTACTAAAACAATTTTATTTTAAAGAATAACGTCTTGTTTTGTAAGCAAATATTTAGTACTTACTAGATGAATTAAAATAAGAACTACAGTTTTTAATTATTTAGTGCATATTTATATAATATATTATATTTATTATATAAACATATTTATAATCTTCATCTTGCAAAATTAATCCTATTTCCCAATAAAATTGGCCGCAACGTCGGCTAGACTTGATTAATTTTTGAATGGTAATCCAAGCAAAGCAACAAACTATTCTAGGAAAATAAAATTTAACTTGACAAATGTTATATTGAAATAATGTACTAAAAATAATTAAACAACTAATTATCAATTAAATAAATAGTTTTAAATATAGTTATATAACAAAAATTAATTATTTAAATATTAGATAAGTTTCTTAATTAATTGTCTTGAGATCAGTGTTCGATTGAACCAATTGGACCCCCGCTTAGTCTTTACGTCATTCTCAGGCAAATAAATCAGAATAAACTTGAGAAATATAGCACAAAATTAGTCTATTTATTAAAACTCTTCCTCTTTTTATTTTCAGTGAAGCACAGCATAAAAACCTGGTAAGTTTAAATTGAAATGTAAATATAATCAAAAATCAATTGAGAACCAAGCAAGTCAATATCATTTTTATTTCAATTGAAAGAAAGTAAACTATTTGTAATACTTTGAGTCACATCTAAAGCCTAACTCTATATTTTCTAAAGTGATTAATCAGTTTCTTTAATTATCATTAAAAGTTTATAGTTTGAAAAATATCAGTTTATCTTGGTGATATTTTTGTATACCTGTTTGCTTGAATCAGAATTGATACAGTCTTTCCTAGTTATAACGAACCTCGATATAACGAATACCTCGTTACAACCAACAGCTTTTGAGGGGTATGTAGAACCAATAAATAACAAATAGTGATTTGTTTTAACGAGTCCTCGTTATGACGAAACAAAATTTTGGCTCGAGATGTTCGTTATAAAGAGGAAGTACTGTATGAGCAACAGTAAAAAACCATTGATCACTTATTAGACAACCAAAACATCAGAATATTTGATTGAAGTAATAATTTTAAATAAAAAATGAAGATTAATGTGAGGACGCTTGACCTCCAAATGTCAAGAATTCAATTAATTATTGTTTTCCAATAGTAATGACCGTTACCCCATTTTCCCATAGAGAATATTTTTCGATATTGTTTTAACACTTTAATTATTACTTAATTGGAATCACTATTTGATATTTTATGAAAACTTTGCATTTCATTCAATAACCGAAGGAGAGGCTATTTTTACCAATGATTATTTAATCTATAAAATAATAAAAATGTCATTAAATTAATTAAGTAAAACTTTTTATAATTTGTCTACTATTTTATTCTCCTGATTAACAAATAAATTCAATTCAATATTATTTATTAATAATAAATAAAAATATGAGAACTGTAATTTCATAAATAGGAGGGAATGGTTCATTTATAAAAATTAAACTATTATGAAAATTGGGTCATTTCTAGTTTAACTTATTAAAATTTAATTTTTGTATTATACTAATGACATTAAATTACCAAGAAAATTCAATTTAAAGAAAAATGTCTTCTATTTATCACTTTTGATTAGATGTTATGATAGGTTTAATGTAGAAAAATTATCATAAATTCAGTTACTTATATAAAGAGTTAATTTTAAAAATATTTTATTCATTAGAGAATAATATTCACTAAAATTACTTAAAAGTTATATAACTTATAAACTGAATAATGATTAATTTTCTTGGATTTATCCAGAAAATACATGTTTTAAAATTTTTTTGGTAGTAAACTCAAAAATTTATTTATAATTTAAGTAAACACTTTCAAATATACGTTAATTAATCTAGAGGAATAATTATGAAGCTTATAGTTTCAAATATCAATAATTTTAAGAAATAAAATACGAATAAAATATAATTTGATTTCTATGATTGATCAAAAAAAACTGTAGGTTGGGGCCAAAATTAATATTTATTTTAATTTTATTATTGAAACGTTTTCTCATTTTATAAAATTACAGTTTTAAGCATTTTTGATGAATTATTAATAACTAAAATTAAAAAAAATACTTTTAAAAGTCAATGAACATTTTTATCTATTTTCATATCATTAAACCAGAGGGAACATTTATTTTTACCAATTCTTAAATTCAAACAGTCAGCCCAGTTCATTTAATTTGAACTAATAGATTCATCCTAATTTTTTGCGATGATACATGATACATGTATATTTTTTTGATTTTCATCTGAATATTCTTAAAATTTAACATTTAGTAATGACATTTAATTCTTGATCAATTGATCCTTGCCTTTTAATAAGTAATGAATCTTCGAACTAATTTTGTCATCTGAATATTTAAAGGAATGTCAGAAATATTTTCTTCTCTAAACAATAAAAGTTTTTATTCAATTAAAATATTAACAGCACTATTAATATAAAAACATTAATATAAAAACATATCGCTAGAAAAATTTAAATATTTTTAGCTATTTTTAAAAAATATTTTATTAATTATCAAAAAAATGTTAAAAACTGTAATCTTATAATTTTGATTCATTGTTTCATTTATAGCAACAAAGTGAATAAATAAATTTGGTTCAATTCTTTTCAAGTGATGTTCTTCTTGAGCTTACTGATCCAAAAGCATCTCTTTTCGGCTCTTTTTGATCATTAATTAAATTTATTTATTATTAAAGTTTTTATTTAATAATTAAATGAATATTTATTAAAAAATTTAAAGTATTTAAATATTCCACAATATTTTACATAATTTATATTTTTAAAAATTGAGCGTAGTTAGCCAATTTTGCTAAACATTTAATTACTGAATCAGAATTGTAAAATTACAGCTTTAGAAATACTAATGAAAATATATTTAGAATTTTTATTTTGCAAAATTAATTTTATTCCAATTAAAACCTGGAAACCTTATAATAAGCGCACAGAATTTGAATGTTTCCTTATGAAGAAAATAGTATTCTTTGAGAACGACTCGAATGAAATCCAGAATATTCTGAACAAATACATAAATATTTAAACTGGTGATATTATTGATATGTATATCAAAATAAATGTATTCGAGCATTCTGAATCATTACTAAGCCTTTGATAACTTAATTTAAAGTTAGATATTTTGACATATTTTAATTAAAAGTTATTTATTGTAATTAAAATTTTATTTCTGTTACAATCTCTGATTGAAAGGACAGTTAAGAAAATCGTTGGCTTTTCGTGTGTAGTGTTATTCAAAATAAATTACTTTAGATGTTATTAAGTGAGTCAATAAAAATAATTTATTAAAATTTAAGATTAATTTTATTTTATTTAACAGTTAATTGCGTTCACTATTTTGTATTTTATGAAAACCGTTGAATTTGTCTTCAATTTATAAGCAAGTCAAAATCAATAATTTTTAAAAAGTTTATTTTAATCAATTATTTACAACTGAAAAATGTTGAATACCAAGATTTAGCAAAGTAAAATAAATTATATGAAAATTGACCAACCGAGTGACCACCGAATATGTTCGATATTAAATTATCTTAAATGAAACTTTGAAACAAAATTATAAAATTACAGTTTTCTATTATTTTAGAAATAGTCGTTCTGACATATTTAGAAATTTCATCTTGCAAAATCAATTCTATTCTAATTAAAAGTAATAGGTAAATGACAAATAACATTTTATGGTAACGCGAGATGGTAAATATACAAGCAAAGCCCTATACTTGGTACTATATTTAAACTATATTTTAGTTCTAGGTCTTATTTTAAAATTAATTAGAAATCAGGAATACAATTTTTTGGTTAAACTATCCTGATGACCCCACAATTTTTCTAGTCACAAAACTCTACGCACACTTATCCCGGTTAAATTTGTCAATTTTATCTGGTCACTTAATCTGGTCGCTTCTTAACTTCTTAACCCGATAAAACTACTCACTATTTCAGCCAAACACGTAGTGCGTCAGTTCATTTTTTACACTAAAAACAAACACTATTAAATTGCTTAATGTATTGACAAAGAAAATATTTTTATAAATTTTGAAATAAAATCAATTAAAATAAGCAAACTCAATCATCTTAATTGGCTATTAAGATGGATAATAAAACAGATTATGAAAGTAAAATAATTTTAAGAAATATTTTTTGAAATATTAAAATAATAAAGTTAAGAATTTATTTATTAAATTTTAATAAATTAGGTTCTTAATTATAAAATTTAAATTTTTAGCATTTGTTTTAATAAAATTAAATAATTTAATAATATTCTAAAGTATCATTAACCTAAAGAAATAAACTGTTTTTATTTAAGAGGTTATCACAATAGTGTTGCCAACAATACAAAATTCACCTTGATTCTCAAGGAATTGAAGACTTTTTCAAGTCTCCAAATTGACTAAATTAACAAGAAATTTAAATTGTCATGTTGGCAATAAATTGATAAGTTTTTGAAAATTGAAACAAATAATCAGCAAAACTGTAATTTTATAATTAGGCCTAAATGTTTCATTAATAAGAATTAAACTATTATAAAATTTGGATCGAATTTCGGTATTTAATTTATAGATCAACAAATTAAAGCATACTAATTTTTATGCGTTTGTTTCATTCATTAATTTTTTTGTATTACACTAATATAAATAAAATACCATGAAAATTTAATTTTAAAGAATAATGACTTTCAAAGCAAGTATTTATCAATTTTGATTAGATGTGATCATGGGATTAATGTAAGAAAAAATTATTATTAATTCAGTTAATTTTAAAAACCTTATATTCATTAGAGAATAAGCACTAAAATCACTTAAAAATGATATAAATTATAGTCTGAATAATAATTTATTTCCTTAAATTTTTCTAGAAATTAGAGGTTTTAAAATTTTTTGACAGTAAATTCAATAGAGTAGAAATAAATTACAGACTATGAACAAAAAAATTATTTATTTTTGTTTATATGTATACATATATTTAGAAATTTATTTTCAAAACTATTTGGGTAATTTGGGTAAATCTTTATTTAACAATAACTGCTCTATTTAATTTAAATACTTAATTTATACTTTAGATTTCTGGCAGGCTAAAAAAATAACTGAAAATACAATTTGAATTATAAAAAGACTTATTGAAAATAATCACTGATAGACAACAACCGCATAACGAAAATTATCAGGGAGATAAATTATAATAAATGAAACTTTGACTTAAAATTATTAAATTACAGTTTTCTTTCAGCTTACTTTGTTAGTAGTTTTGTCAAATGTCAATCCTTAATAACCTAGCAAAGAATTTGAAACATCATTAGAATCCTGTTATAATGATTATAACAAGCTAACATTCAACATTTCCCACTCTTCAATACCCTTAATCCCAATTGTATGTCATTAGATATTGGGCAAAATTTTTTTATAACATTGATAGGCAGTTCCAGAATATAATCATATTAAGATATAACAAAAAAAAATATCACAAATTAGTATCGTTTGAAATATTTTACAAAACATTCAAAGATTTATTTCAACAGTTTTTGAATGTAATCAATGACTTACTTCATAACATCTGAAATAATTAACATTAAATAGGTTTCCACACGAAAAGCCGATGTTCTTCATAGCAGTGGTTTCTATCATTGTTTTTAACTAAATTAATAAATTTATTAAATATATATAAAAATAACATTTTGATTGAAAATACCTTAAGTTTAATAAATAAATATTTGACTGGATGCCTTGCCTTAGAGAATCGTAGAT
>JAQGBR010001013.1:0-10097 GCA_034698525.1 Achipteria nitens | reverse complement strand
TTATTGTCAAAGTTTTGATATTTGGATCAAAATTTCACTTATTTTTGTTAATTTTTCCAATAAAATTGTTTTGACTGAAAATTTTATTTATTTAAAAAATAGCGATTCCGGTGGAGATCCTAATTCGTCAAAACTAAGCAAACAAAAAGCCTATATTAAAGAACCCACCTTTTTAACTTGTTTAGAATTTCTGTATTCAGTCTTTTTTATATTCTTTTAGAGAATAGGAAAAGGCTTCCTGTGCTCCTTCTCTCATATTTGTTAGTTTTAATTATATTTTTTAAAATTATAATTTATAATAAAATTAGTTTTTATTTTTGAAATAAATTTATATGAAAAATACAAGTCATTAATACAGTGGATCTCCACCAGTGGCAGACTCTTTAAGAAGAGATATCGGTACTAAATGACCATGTTTCTCTAATAGCAAACCAACAAATTGATTGCTGACCGCATATTGAGTCTCTGACTAATGGAGAATAAACTGTATTATTAAAAATGAAAGTAAAAACATATGATTTAATAAATAGTATTATAAATATATAGTTCTATATCTTCTGGAGAGTCACTGAAATTTAAAATAAAATTAATGTAAAATTGAAACAAATGTCGGAAATTGAATAAAAATTTGTTTGAAATGTAAATAATACTAATTTTTTCCTTTATTCCAAAGTCGAGGAAAACAAAGAGATTGTTGGCTCTCATCGGATGAGCTCTTGGAATGACTGGCAGTAATATCTATTGAAGACGTAAGTGTGGTTTCGTGTACAGCAGTGGGAGGTATTTGTGGTCGACTTGTCTGAGAAAATCTTTGATTCATAGTTTGGGCCACTTTTAAGACATTGTGAATATCGATACGCTTTTCAGGGTTTGGTTGTAAACAGTTTTGGACAACAGTTCTCAACTCTTTTGAATAAATATCTGAAGGAATGGGCGGATAATCAGATGTTTCTATCTTTTTACACAACGAATATAAGTTCATTTTTTCGCCATAAAAGGGTGACTGAAGGGCTGCCATCTCATAAAGAAGACAACCTAATGACCAAATATCAGATTTAAAGTCATAGGCCGACTCATGGATGCGTTCGGGTGACATGTAATATGGCGTTCCTACCAGAGAGTGTGCATCAGTTGTTCGTGAACTAAAAAATCGGCCCAATCCGAGGTCACCTAATTTGACGACAGCTTTGGAAGTCATGAAGACATTCGCGGGTTTGATGTCTCTATGCATAACACGTTTGTCGTGCATGTGTTCCAAAGCACAGCATAATTGAACAAAATATTTCCAAATAGTCTTTTCAGGTATGAGTTTACGTTCTTTACGGAAATAATGTATGAGTCGGGAGAGGTCTCCGGCGTCGGCCAACTCTAATACAATGTAGAGATCATTATTCTCTATGAAAGAGGCCAAGTATTTAATGACATTCGGGTGGTCTAACTGTTGAAGTAAATTGATTTCTTTAATGCAATCATATCTGGCCTTTGCGTCCAACATCTCAAATATCTGAATCTTTTTGAGGGCCACTATTTCTCCATTTTGTTTGCATTTAGCTTTAAAGACACTACTGAATTGACCCTTTCCTATCCGTTTTTCGATTTCGAAATTGGAGAGACAGCCTTCGATTCGATTGAATTGAGGAACGGATGCATCCATTTTACTGATGTAACACTCAATAAATTAAACTAATAATTCAATAAAAACTGAATCACTTTTCAATACATGAAAAATACAACAAAATCTAATCTCAAATAATTAGTAATACAATGAGATATCTAATAGTAATTCTCTTTTAGATTTCAAAGTTCAGTTCATTTAATTGAAAATTAGGTAAATCTCATAAATGTGTACCAAATTATTGATTATATTAATCATTTCTAATCAATGATTTCATTCATTTACTCGATTATTATTAAGTGTTTTTCATTAATCAATAGTTCGATAAATTAGTTCAATGTTTTAAACTTTCCATAATTTCTATATTTCGAGAGAGAGAGATACGAAGTTAAACACTTTATGCATGTTTTGTTTATTAAATTATTAAAGTTCTTAATTTGATTGAGTAAACAATTTTCATGTTTAAATTAAATCGATGTTATTTTACTTTCAATTAATCAACTTATTTGTAATAAATTTAGTGCATGTTCATTTTGGACTGTAAAGAAGAGGAGTTTCACACAATTAGTGCTCTTTGATAACCGGTTGAATACTTGTTTTGAGAATATCCTGTTTTAGACAACTTTTAGGCATTTGTAGACAAAATTAATGTAATGTAATTTAAATTCAATGTCAAATAAGTGTTTAAACTTATCTTTTTATTTTTTCCAACTCAGAAATACCGCTTTATTTAAGTGTATTAATTCATTGGCTCTAATAAATCAGTACTTTTTTATCGCTTTGACTCCAATTATATAAAAATCGATTTAAAATGCAATTAAATTTTGTAAACAATTTAATGAAAACAAGAGAATCAGATTTCATATTAGAAAAACCGGATATTTTTAATTATTAATTTGAAAGTTCAAATCAAAACTTAACTCAAATCAATAGAATAAAATGAGCTAGATAATGATTGAACTTACACACAAATACCGCTCCAATTAAAAAGTACAATAATCTATCTTTTTATCCAATTGTTAATTGGACTAAACAAAAATTTAGGCAAATCACGAGGCTAGATTGGATTTTTAGTCCAATCTAGCTTGGTGCTGCTTTTCTGTGTAAAAAGAAATTGCTCAAGTTCCTCATTTGATATTGATTGAAAATTTGAGAGAGTAGCAAGAATATTTTTAGCATTAAATTAATAATTCGAAGAAATGGATGTAAAAAGTTTATCATTTGAAACAATTTTTAAATCCATAGTAATTGAAAAATTAAGGAAATGAATAATCGGTAGTCTTTAGAAATCGATATCTTCTCCCAAATTATTGCCGAATAATCAGATATCATATGTTTGGATAACTGTCAACATAATTGTGCCTCAAATATAAGTGGTTAACCCTCTGAAGTGATGGCGCTTTCAACTTATTTATATACTTTTTTAATCACGAGTTTTTGAGGGACGACTACAAAGAGAGGGGATATTCACAAGAATTGTTGTTTAGGTCTAAAGACTCAAAGTTTAACAAAAGAGGATTTCATACAAAATATAAGTGTGAGTCGAAGTCAGTCGAAACTAAGAGAGGAAATCAACTCCTGATTACTCATTCATTTTGATTACAAATCGATAAAAAATTTAATTTTAAATTTGTTTATTCGGTTTATTGAGTAAATTGATATCAAAATTGTGTTTAAATAAGTTTAACGGAATATTTTGCAACTTTTTTTACAGTTAACCACAAAATCTAATGTAAGTCATCATTCATTTTATAAGTCATATGATATTGAATTTTATCTCAACTTATCCTTAAGTTTTCAAAATATATCTTTTGAACTGTTTTTCTCAAATTGTTTACAATTAATATCTATTTATTTTGTGATAAATCTTATTCACATCCAATCATTTTAATTATAAATAAAAATTATTTGATTTAAGATCAGTTTTGACGATAAATTAGTTCTAAATACTTCAATCAATAAATCAATTTTTAAGTATTTTGTCTTTCAATTGATTTCAGTTTTTATTTTATTTAAAAATTTAACGAAACCTACAAATATTTAGTGAGTATTTTGTTTTAATTAATTATTTAAAAATAATTGAAATTAATTTAAATAAAACTATTTTCAATTATATTAAAAATATTTTAATCAATTTTTTTATTCATTCAATTAATAATTGAATGATAAACGCATTTCAGTTAATATATTGTCTGTTATTTTGAGTTTATTATTGATTTAAAGACTCAATACTTAAATACTCTAATTATTGTATTAATCAATATTAGAGTAATATTAGAGAGTTTGACGACTCAAACAAGTATTGAGTCATTTAATTTTGCATTTTATATGAGTAATGCTATTATATAATTGAAATTTCTATTCAATCATTTGTTAGTAAATTGAGATTAATTGACAAAAACTTTAATTAAACTGAATATTAATAGTATTTTATAATTGTTTTTCTTGTATTTATTGATTTGTTTAATAGATTGGATTCGCTTGAAATGCATTTCTCTCTGCTCTTAGTTTTGTTTTTGGCAGTGACTGTCCATTCGATAGCCCTGTCCTATAAAGATGTTGTATTTGAAGAATGGGAAACATTTAAACAAAAACACAGTAAACAATATTTGGATAAAAGTGAAGAAAACTTTCGTTTGAAAGTATTTATGGAAAATAAGCACAAAATCGCGAAACACAACCAAAAGGCTGCGAATGGACTCAAGGGATATACTCTCGCTATGAATAAGTTCGGCGATCTCTTGAACCACGAGTTCGTCTCAATTGTCAACGGCTTTAAGAAGACCTGGAGAACTGAATCTCACAACGGATCCACTTATTTAAGTCCTCACAATGTGGTTATCCCTAAATCAGTTGACTGGAGAACAAAAGGATACGTCACTGCAGTTAAAGATCAGGGTTTGTCTCCAAACTATTCTCATACACTATTCCTCTTTCATGACATTGTTTTCAATATTATCTCATTTTAACGAACATTTCATAAACTATTTGAAAGATTGCCAGAAAGTATTGAACAGCTTTTCTAATACCTGAACTAAAAAGCTGTGCCACTCATAAAGAATTAGAAGTACTTTAAACTTATATTAATGTTTAAAAATTGTAAATTCACTCAAATATTAAATGGTTTTATAAAAGATGAAACACTTCTCCAATTTTGTTAGAAGTTTGTAGTAATCAATATTAATCTGTGGTATAGTTTAGTAAACATAACCAGAAAACGAGATAATAGTAAAGACAGTCAACTAAACTATACTTTAAATATTCTAAAAGTTTTAATAAAATTAATTTAAAGGTCAGTGCGGTAGTTGTTGGTCATTCTCAGCGGTAAGGCCTCACATAACTACTTATTGTTTTAATAAAATTTCATTTGAATAGACCGGTGCTCTCGAAGGTCAACATTTCAGGAAATTAGGAACTATGACCTCACTTTCAGAACAAAATCTGGTCGACTGTTCGCACAGTTATGGCAATAATGGTTGTGAGGGCGGACTTATGGATAATGCGTTCACTTATATAAAAGATAATCACGGATTAGACACAGAGACCAGTTATCCCTATGAAGCGAAGGTATTTCTAAACTAATCTCAATATTTGTCTAATAGTTTTGTCTTTAAAGGACGATAAATGCCGTTTCAAACCCCGGGATATCGGCGCCACTGATACTGGATTTGTTGATATTCCAGAAGGCAATGAGGAAAAACTGAAAGAGGCTGTCGCTACTGTAGGACCTGTCTCTGTTGCCATCGATGCCAGTCATGAGTCGTTCCAATTTTATTCGAAAGGCGTTTATGATGAAGAAGAATGTAGTTCTGAGGACTTAGACCACGGAGTCCTTGTCGTTGGGTATGGAACTACACCCGACACCAAAGAAGACTATTGGATCGTCAAAAACAGTTGGGGTTCACAATGGGGTGACGAGGGATATATCAAAATGACCAGAAATAAGAAGAATCAGTGCGGAATCGCTTCATCTGCCAGCTATCCATTAGTTTGAGACCATAATTATAAGTGTTGTCTCATATTTCATATATTATTTCAATAAGAAGTGATAATTAGAACAATATATTGATAGATACATATACTATATATACTATATCTTCATTTTTATCACAACTTTTGTAAAACAAAACAGACTTTTTTAAGTCACTATTTAACTATTAATACAAATTTGAATGTATTTATAATTTGATAGTATTTATATCTATTCTATAAATACGATACACTTTTCTGTATTTTAATCTCTTATTTGATGTAAAAACATTTTGTAGAAAATAAAGTTTTTTTTAATTTTTGAAAAATGTATTTTAACTCTATTTTTAAAATCTTGTTTTGAATAGACTTTTCTAAGACTTATCTATCAATAGGATATCCATTTATTAGATCCTCTAAATTAAGGCCATAATTAACTTCAATGGGAAGTGAATTCATTGAATAGCGTTGTGTTTGGATTCCACTTTCATTTGTTAGATATCGAAATTGAGGCAAACATTCCTTTAATGTTTAAATTGATATTAGATTCACAAATGATAAACAATTGATTAACTCTAACCTCATTGGAATCGTTAACAATCGGATAAGTATTTAATTCCTCCCAATCGAAAAGAAGAGAATCCGTTGTTTCTCCGAAAGGATTTATATCAATCAGTATTACCCGTCCTTTAATGGGCCGATAGATGTCCATAACAACTAAAATAAGTTAATTAATTATTGACTATTAATTGGAATAAAATTAATTAACAAACAGTGAGTATCGAAGAATTTATTTTTCAGATGTGCCACAAAAAAGTGTTGAATGTCTGTAATTATATCATCTTTTTGTTGTTGAATGTGATTATAATAGGATCGGACATCTCTTTGGGTTATGCCTTCAAATAAAATAAATTATTTTAAATAAAAAAATAGTCAAATATTAAATTTAGAGTAAATTCTGATTCAAAACAATTCTTATATTTTGAATCGTAATTAAGAGTTAAATAACCGATTAAAGTGTTATTAGATATAAAACATCGGAATTCCATCGAAGGATTTATGTCAACCCATTTCTTAAGCACTAATTCGTATTCAACTTTTTGAGGATTTTCTTCATTAAAATCAGAGCAGTCTTTGAAACTATAATTTCAAAGAAATGTTAAGAAAAATAATTTTTTTTAAAATAGATATTAAAACAAACGGTTGAGTCAAGTCGTGGACAATTCGATCGGAACTCTTAAGTAAAAGATAGATATCCTGTGATAACCGACAAGAAGTACCGGTAGGACTAATCCATTTTGAGTCTTCACACGAACTCCAATTCAATTTAGGAAAAACTGAACCAAACATATGAAGAGTTTCGTTGATTTTTTCCTCTAAATCTGGAAATTCAAAATCGGTTTCAATGTTGTCATCATTTGAGTCATTTTCATCACTCCATTCATCGCTTAATTGATCACAATTTTGGTTATCTTCCAGACTATAGACATCACTACTACTTAATGTCAGTAATTAATAAAATTTAATAATTGGATACCTTTTGGGTAAAACAATGCCATCCGATAATAGATATTCAATAAACTCTTCGCTCAGTTTTATTATTTTACTTAAAAAATTGGGTTAAAAATTGAGACAAATTTCAATTTCAAATTAAATTTTCTAAAAATAATTATACCTTTCAATAGAAATGTGCGAAAAAAGTGAATACCATTTGGAAAAAATACAATTAATTACTTCATTTGTCAACATTTCTCTTATTTCTATTATTAATATCGATTTAAATCTATTTATTATTTCAAATATATTGGGATTTAAATCAATTCAGATTTTAAATTGATGTAAACAATATTTACAAGGGGTTACCAATGAGGACATTAGTAATTGACCAAGCCAGACTATACTAATCAATATTGTAAATAACTTTTTGCTGTCAATTTTAAAAAATTATTTCTCTTAATTAATTCAACCCTGAATACTATAATCTTGACTATCATTCAGTTTGTTGTAAGTTAAAATTAAAATTAATGAAATGTAACATGTTAATTAAAACTTGGATTAAAATTTAAACAAATTATTGATCTTTTAATTTGTTATTTTATTAGAAGACAATCCCTAAAACTTGAGTCAAATTTTGGAGACATTTGTTTACGTGTTTTGACATTAAATTGCAATCAATTCCTCTGATTATCACAAAACAAATCAATTTAAATATGTCTGACCAGATGTCAGAACCTCCCGTTGACGAACAATTAGGACCGCCTTCTCTTTTATCAAATGTCTTAAATTACTTACCCGTTGGCGTCAAAAGTGAATTATCTGAAGATACGCCAAATGAAGGACACGAACAGCACTCACAGCATAAGACTTTTGAAGTCGATATAAGACATCAATTAAATGAAGACAATCTATTAGAAGGACAACAACAAGAAGAGTCATCACATGAACAGAGATCAGATGAACGCCAATTACACGAAGAACATGAAACACATTTGGATGACGAGGAACGACATGACCACAACCAACAACAACAACATCCAGACAATGACGAAGACGATGATAATGAAGAGGAAGAAGAAGATAATGAAGATCGAGATGAAAATGATGAACACGAAGATAATGAAGAACCGGAACAAATGATTTATGAAATGGATGTCAATCTATTGAAAGAGGAAAACATAAAACTGTCAGAAGAGGTGACATTCGCCCAAAATATCGTTAAATTATTGGAAAACTATCGAAATCTGATAATTTTTTGTCTGAATAATTGTCAAAATTGTGCACAAAATCAAGTATTGGTTCAGGAATTCAATGAATTGGAACAGACTTATGATAAAGACTTGAGTTTCGCCAAAGATATTGTTTTTGACAAAAGTTTTTACAATAAAATTAACAGAATTTTCAATAAGAAAAAGAAAAATCCAAACGAAAGGAAATATGAGATTCTCGACGAATATATTGACAGCGACTCCGATGAGAAGAACTCTTTGGATCCGGACTCTGATTACGAACCAAATGAAGAGCAACTGTTGGCCGAACCCGAAGAGAAACCGAAGAAACGACAGAAAAGGACACCAAAAGCCAAAAAACCCAAAACAGTCAGAAAAAGGACCAAAAAAACTAAAAGTTATGATATGATTGAAGACGAAATCGATGACATCATCGAACAGTTGGGATCTAATCCCGAAGAAGAAGGAGTCGAAGACTCCGCTTGGAATCCAAATCAGGTATCAAAGCCTCGTAAAGCTAAGGGTAGAGGAAGACCTAAGGGCTCGACACCAAAAGCTATTAAAGTCAAAGGTATTTATTAAATAATTTGAAATTCTCTAAAATTATTATCGAATTAATGTTTTATTGATTTTTTGTGTCATTTTTAGGTCCAAAGAAAAGATACGATAAGTTATATAAATGCGATTTTTGTGAATATACTCATCGAAAGCCCCCTAATCTGGAGGCCCACAAAAATAAAGTTCATTTAAATATAAGGCCCTATAAGTGCGATAAGTGTGAGAAAAGTTTTACGGGAAAACCCTTTTTGGATAAACACAGAAGATTTCATAACGAATCGGATTCCAGTTATCATTACTGCGATTGGACTGACTGTAAATTCCGCACAAAATATATGAATAATTTGAAAGAACACCGCCTCAGACACGAAAGAGACCGACAGTTCCGGTGTGCGTGGCCCGGCTGTGGACAGAGCTTCTATAATAACCGCGATATGACTCAGCACATGAAATCACATGAAGACCAACGCACTTATCGTTGCGATTGGCCCGGATGTGAGTCTACGTTCAAACGCCATACATACCTAAGTCGACACAAACGGCTTCACATCAATTCGGACGACGCATTCCCGTGTGTGTGGCCCGGATGTGGAAAGGCTTTCAATACAAAGAAAAAATTAGCCAATCATTCGACTCTCCATAAAAAACAATTAGAAGAAAACGTTCAGCAAATGGTTAGGAATATCCCGCCCCCTATTGTTGATCCAAAACTGGCCAAAAGGTCTGTGATTCAGAGCCAGTCTACAAATTCTAGAGCTATTCATCAAATGTCAGTTCCCAATCGAATGTCAAACGTTCCCACAATTAATGTTCCAAAAGTAGACAATCGTCTGCCGGCGCACACAAATCAGTTACAACTTCAGGCCAGTGCTCAGCAATTCGTTCGAACGGCCGTTCAGTCAGCTCTGGGCGATCCGACACCAACTCCTACCGATCTCTCCCAACACAGACCCACCGGACAGGTATATAATGCCTGGTCTTTAAATAACTTTTATCATTGAATTCAAAAATTCTTATAAAAAATTCTTAGTTTATGACTGAAATTAATTGCAATAATTTAAAGAATATCTTCTTTTTATAGGCTTTTATTGATTTTTGCCATTTTTATTGATAATTCAAATTTCTTTCAGATTATATTAAAACGATTACATATTATTTCCGATAAAACTTCTTATATTAAAAGTGCAAATATATTAAGAATTTCTATTTAAAAGAGTAAATAATTCATT
>JAQGBR010001012.1:0-10098 GCA_034698525.1 Achipteria nitens | reverse complement strand
TCTAAACCTATACTTAATTGTCTTTAATTTGTTAAACATTTTTTAGAATAAATATAATAAAAATTAAAACATTAATCACTCGAAAGACTTAATATATTTTCAATAAAACTTTTCGATAAAAATAAAATTATTTCCAAAAAAATTCTCAATTCTTATGTCATTAAATGCTTATTTAAGTAGTGATAGGACTGGAAAATGGTTCTATTAGTACAGGTTTTTCAGTTGGAGTGGCTTTAATTACCACAGCATTCACTGTATTTTAATAATCAAATAATAGAAAATGAATTAAATTATTATAAACTGAAATAAATAAAAACATTTTTATCAGACAACCAGTCCTTAGGATTGTTGTCAGAATCACATATAATGTGCAGACAGTTATTGTCATAACTTATTGACGTCATATCAGATGAGATTTACATAATGTGTGGTGTATTTCCCATTTGGTGGGTGTGTTATGTCAGGTGACAACACTGCCTTCACTGCACACCAAATTCTAATATTGTCGATACAAGAAATGGATAACCTTTGTAAAAAGTTTAAGCACAAGAGGTCACTATTAACCAGAATTGAATGCATGCTTTCCGAAACTTTGTGTTATTAACTGTAGTGACCTCTTGTGCCTAAAATTTTATAAAAACCATACATTTCTTGTACCGACAATATAACATTGCTTTGATTTGCTTGGTGCGCCACTCTGTTTTTATTATCAGCTTATCTTGGAAGAAGTTTAGTTTATGCTCAGGAATAATTTGGTGAAAACTTTTGGTGAGAAAAGTAGACTCGAAATTTTAGACTCTATTAAATTTTTAAAATCACTGTTTAGGTAATACTTAAACAGATTATGTTTACAAACTCTAAATAATAATTGGTTTGAATTTTATCATTAATTAGCTATAATTGAAAGAGATATGAAGAGGAAGAGACCCCGGACTGCATTTACTGCAAATCAAATCAAAATTTTGGAAAATGAATTCGAAAAAAATAAATATCTATCTGTTTCTAAAAGATTGCAACTATCTAAATTATTGTCTCTCACCGAAACACAGGTAAATAATTAGACACTATTTATTAAACTGTTATCATTAATACTCTAAATATTATTAAGTTAAATATTGGTGACCAGAATAGGACAGGGATTGCATGTCAATACTCGTGCCTCAAATACTGTCAAACTAGACAGACATATATTGTCTAAGTTTAACACTATTAAAAGTTCCCATGACACATTTAGAACATCGTATTTCAGCGAAAGACTGTATATTTGCCAAATAGTTTGCTACAAATTTAATCCTTATTTGATTCTGAGCTAATGTCTAATTCTGATATTAAAGAGGATATATTGTTTTGACTGCACTGCCATAAAATCTTCTAAAATTAGTTATAATTAATTGCAATCCGAAAAAACGGTTAAAGATTAAATTTAATTTAATTGAATGTCTTTTTCAAATAAAACTATTAATACATTTATTTATTTATTTTGGATTTAGATTAAGATATGGTTCCAAAATCGACGGTAAGAAACGTAAAGGACTTTAAGTTTATTATAATTTAAATAATTCTGATTTAGAACCAAATGGAAGCGGAAATATACGACTGATTTAGAAGTGTTGGCCCAACAATACTATCAGTCAATGGGAATACATTCTGCGCGACCCATATTTGTTGGCGACAGACTCTGGCTTTTTAATAACGGAAACCAATTAATTCAATGTTTGCAGACATCTAATAATGAGATGTCATTAATGGCGGACACAAACAGTCATATCATTTGAAGTCTTCTGAAAATTTGACACAAATTTTTAATTATTTTAATAAAAATAAAATACAAAAATATAGTCAGTGCTTATGTACTATAGTCTGTGTCTTATTTTATTATTTATTTAATTTTTTCTATTCTATACTATTATATACATTAGTTATGATATCATTAGTTATCGCTAATTATTATTACTTTAAATCAAATATTTTAAGTAAATCTATAAAAAGTAAAATAGATTTTCGATATATTTCTATACTTTTGAATTAAAAGCAAATAAATTAAAAAATTTTCGATAGAAAACACTTAAAATATTTAACATTAAATAAAAAAGATTTTAATTAAGAAGTCGTTTGATTTGCGATTAATCGATGGTAACAAAAGACGACTCTTTAGATTTGTTTTCACAATTTTTTTGGTAATCATTGGAAGAATGGGTTATTTCAAAGAGGAGAGACATTCAATGAAATTTGTTTTTACATTATATACCAATTCTTAACTTATCATTGATTTTAATAAAGAGTTTTGGGTTCGAATTTTTTAGGCATTTCTTCAATTTTAGACAAATCTTTTATATTAGAATTACTTTCGGGAACGGCATTAGGTTGTACGTATTAGGTTTGCAGGTTAGGCAAGGTTAACACAGGTTGTACTGTATTAGGTTTGAGAGCGGCATTAGATGTAAGGGTTGGTCGCTATGAATATTTCCGTTAATATCGATCGCAAAGTCATAAGAAATTGGATGACTTAATGCCTCCTCAATACACGCCTCCAGTGTTTCGCGAGTTATGTAAGTCTCGGAGCGTTTAATCTCTTGTCTGACCATTTCATCTATTTTTCTGCCCTTTTGTTTGAGTTCTTCTGTTTGTTCCAAATATTGGACAACCATTTTCTGGTCAATCAATTGATCCAATTTTTGAGTTCTTTCATCTCTTATTCGAGCGATTCTTTCATTTTCTCTATTGTTTTCATCGATCAGTTCTTTTTGATTGACCTCTTCTTTAAGTACCACTTCTGAGGACAGACCTCCGGAAGAAAGAGTCGGTAAATAAAATTCTTTACAAAAGAAGTCTTGAATGGACCGCATATTTGTGGTGAAAGTCTCTTCAATTTGTTCTCTTTGTTGCTGTTCTTCATCTGAAAGAACGGGTTTATTACGAATGCGGAACAGCTTTGAGGGCGCCATCGGCTCCCAAATCGGTTTACGGAACGGCTCTTTCTTTCTTCCCTTTAGATTATAACGATTTGTTTGATATAAATGACAGACAATTATCTGCCGTCGGATTAAAATGCAGTTTCGGTTGAATTCATTTAATATTTTATTCATTTTTAAAAAATAATTTCAAATTAAGTTTAAATAATGTTTACTAAAATTAAATGCTTTCTATGTTTGTGTTGACAACCAATAGATGGCAATAATTGGCTTACATTTCATAGAAATTGCTTTTCGTATAAATTTTAAGTGAAAAACAGTTAAAGTTTTTTGAGTCCCAAAAAGTTTATCAAAATTCAATTACTCGGACCAAACCGGGGTAGAGGCCAACCAATAGAAGGTGCGCTTAGTTTGCTCAGTCAGACTTATCAAAATAAACTTGACAAAAACACCACAAAATTAATCTATTTATTAATATAATTTTAAACATTGAGTGCAGTCAATTGATAAAATTTTTGTTAAACTTATAAAAAGTGTCACAAAATAAGTAATTTTGAGTCACAAAAAGGTTATAATAATTCTTATTTTTCTGATTAAAGTAAAATTAGTACTGACTCTAAAAAACTGATAAATTGTTGAAGAAGTTTAAGTCCCGAAATGGACACTAAGATTAAAATATTAGCAAAATTTAAGCAGAATCTGAGGACAAGTGATCTATTAATTTGGTTTTACATATCTATGCCTTTATTAAACTCTTCTGCATTTGAAATCAGCCAACGGTTGTATGCATTGAGTCTAAACAATAAATTCAATTCAATTCAATTAATGATTCTATTTTTGATAATACGAATCAACTCTAAAGCCTTATACAAATCAATTTATAAAAGGTATAAATGTTTTGGTGTTCATTCACCTATCAAAGGGACTTAAACTTCATATGCACTTTAATTTTATCTAGGTAGAATTCTAATCGATTCAAAGATTCTAAATAAATAAATTGATTTCTCGAAAAGATGTGCAAAAGTGGTAAAGCTTTTAGAGAATTGTTTGTTCAGTCATTCAATTGTCTGTGAATTGAATTTCTAATTAAATAATACATTAATACTGTTATTATCGAAACGACCCCTAAATCTCTAAAACTGTTTCAATATTTAGCGCTATTTTTATTGATCTAATCTTTAAATCAATTTTTCTTAAGTTTGCAAAAAATGAACAAAAATTGGGATCAAATTAATAGTGATTCTGGAGATCAGTGCTCACAGATTACAATTAGGGCTCTGAGTCGAGAGCTCTCAAACGCAAGACGTGAACACCTATTGTGTGATCAGATTCGCCAACAGTTGTATAAAATCAGTAAAACGAGGGCTCAAAACAATGAGATCACGACTCGTCTTCTCTACCAAAGCAAAGGTCTCACAGAAAAAGAAGTCCAAGAATTACACCAAAAGGAAAGACAAATCAAAACAACTCTCGAAAAAGAGGAACAGAGACTCAAAATGTTAGAAGAGATTGAGTCCAACGTCTGTGAACTCAATATTAGATTCCTTTCGGCCAAAAAGACTAACAAAACAAATGTATTAATGATTGAAAAGAAAGAGATCCGTATCGACAGCAGTAATGGAACAGTTGTCAGAGAGGACAGGGAAGAGAGCGAACAACGCGGCCGAAGCCGAGGCTCGTCTGAGGCCACAGAAGTGGACACTATTGACAGCCGCTTCTCGTATGAACTCGAAGGTGAGCTCAAAGATCTTTCTATTAAGAGGACCGGTGGCCGTAAGCGTGCGGTTCCCGAACGGTTCGAGTCGTTCCCTGGAAAGAGAAAGTCTTTGCGAGGATTGAATGGTATGAAAGAAAGCGATGACTGATTGAATCAAACATTTATTTGAGACAATCATTCATTGATTAGTCGACTCTCAATACTATTTAAAAACTGTTAAATACTTTTTTAATATTAAGACTAATATCACAATCATTACAATAACTGTTTGATTGTAAGACAATTTGATTGAAAGCAAATCTTATCCATAATTTGGTTTTTTGCTCTCTTTAGGCATTTTGGTGGCGATCATAGCTTTTGTGGTTCTTTTTGGCATTTTATTTGCTTTAATTGAATTGAATTTTATTCAATTCGACTACAAATCGTTTGTTTACGATATCCTGAAACTCATTAAATTTCCTGAAACCCTAAATCGCCTCTAAATTATAAATGCCTTCATTTTCATAATTTGTTTGTTTTTTTGCTTTAATTAACCGATAATTCAAAACAAGTATTAAAAATGATAAACATTTGTCTAAAAATGACAAAAACATATTTCTCTTCATTTAATTTTAAAGTAAATAAATTTTAACTTTTAATCAAATTGTCTTTCAATACAATACTTAATTCATATTTCATTTCAATCTTTTGTTTCTCATTAATATTGAAAATTGTTTTTTAAATAAATATTTTTTGGGATAAAAATTGTTTTTTCTTTTTGTAATAAACTTTTTGTTCATTAAATCTGATTTTAATTAAAATAAATCTTTTTTTCACAAAAAACTAATGATTTTAATGATTATTGCGTTAAAATGAATGATAAATAAGTGAATTCAAATGAAAAACTCTTCAGACAAACCTATGGACAAACGGGACCTATAATTACACGAAACAGTAGGAAATACTTGAGTTGGCTTTGAATTGACTCAAATAATGTTATAATTTTTAAAAAGAGTTATAAACTGAAAAACTTTGATTACCTGAAAGTCGAACGAGAGGTCACTTTAATTGGCGATTGTCTTGAGATATAAGACCAGAAAATTAATGGCTATGTCCTGACTTATTCATAGACTCACATATTCATAGACTTTATTGACAGTAATTTGTGTTATTATTTTTGTCTTTTGATTACTGGCATTATTTAATCTATTATATTATAATAGTTATAACTACTAGTAATTAGAACTTTACTCTTACCTAAACACCCAGTAATGTAATGTATTTTTAGTCATTTTAGTGAATCACAGCTTTCAAAGAGTTTGAGTATTAAATGTTTACTTATTTAGAATACAATTGTTTTCAGTCAACAACTTTTAAAACAATTAAAGTTTACATTAATTATCAGTTTTTGTGGAACGCCACTCATTTTCCACACATTAGCGCAAAGGTTTATTTGTTTTCCAACTAAAAGTCTTCCCAAGTTTTGAGAATTGCAGCAAAACTTTAACAAAAATGTTTGAACTACTGATCCATTGAAATTTCACTAACAATGGGGTGACGGGAAGAGGGGAAAGGTTGACAATTAGCACTTATTAATCACTTTTGACACATAGAGTTAGGCTTTAGATGTGATAATAATTTTTTGAATAAATAGTTTATTTTCTTCTTTATTATTGAAAACTGTATTTTAGATATTTTTTGGGATAAAATTGTTTGCAATAAATTATTTGTTCATTAAATCGGATTTTATTGAAATAAATCTATTTTTCACAAAAAATTCTAATGATTTTAATGATTATTGCGTTAAAATGAATGATAAATAAGTTATTAAATGAAAAAATACTTTAAAAACAATTCAAAGTTATATTAAAATTCGTTTAAATTATTAGACTTTCATTAAAATAATGGCAAAAATAAAAACGTTTGGCTTTTAAATGAATGACAAAATTATTTGCTTTTTAAAAAATATATAAAAACACTATAAATATAAATAATATTTGTTTTGAATTTTAGGATTTGTTTCATAAGACTTAACAAAATTTTAGATAAATTTAAAGCATTTTTGTTTGTCGTGAGGAATACGGGTTTTAAAGAGTACCGAATCGGCTCTGAATTGAGTATTAAGTAAAGGCATATAACCGTAAGTCTTAACGAAATAATTAATACATTTATGCCTTTCGTTGAAATGCGAGTCGTCTTCAGACAGACTTATTGGACAACCGGGACATCTAATAACACAAAAAGTGGGGAAAATTCAAATTGAGTTGACTTTTAATTGACTCAAATTTTGTTTAAAATAAACAAAAATTATTGATTACCTGAAAGTCCAACGAGAGGTCACTTTAATTGGTGGTTGTCTTGAGATATGAGAGACCAGAAAATTCATGGCTATGTCCTCACAATTCATATATTCGTCGATTTTATCGCGAATGGCTTTTGGCATCGAATACGTGTATAAATAATTGTAATACTAATTGAAAGACAACTAAATTAGTTAATAATCTTAACATTAATTAGTGATTACTTTATGAAAAAACGCAGCGCCGGTCAAAACCATTGATAATTCACAGGAATAGTTTGAATTATAGAGAAACGATGTATGGCTCTGATCCCAAGCGTGATACCGTCCCGGAAAGCCTACAATTCTGTCGCGAGCTTCGCGCCAAACCCTAATTCAATGTTATAATTGAATTTTCGGTTAAATTGTGTTTCAATTGGTGTCATACCTGAAGCCGAAGACAATCTCGTCGTGTCTGAGGTGTGCGTCGTCGTCCATCGACAATATGGCGTCCGTTTCGATATCATTATATGGCAGGAATCGATTGTTGAGCGAATTGTGTTTAGAACGGATCACAAGTATGGGTGCGCCCACCTCTGGCCACCTCAGATCAGGTGAAGGCGGGCGCCCAGAATTCCAAATGACTAGTATTTTGTTCAAATGTGGTAAACCCTTAAAATAAGATTAAAATTTTAAATAAAAATATTAAGTTTTTTGAACATTTGATTTACTTTTAATCTTTGGAGCGAATCAATGAGAACGGCCTCTCTTTCATAGGTCAGAATAACAATAGTGAACTGTTCTTTTGGAGAATTTCCTCCCAAAGCTTCACTAAACTCCTTCCCAGAACCTCCCGCTCCGTTGCCTATAGGTCTGAATCCATAAGAAGAGCCGATAAATTTTGCATCCGATGTAAGGATCGGATCGAAAGGCAACGACGGATATGTAGTGAACGGATCGAAGCGGTAGTCGTTCCAGAGTTTATAGCCGTGAGTCATGACTAGTGAAAAGTTGCGCTGATATGCCAATGAAGCGAAGGGCGGCTCAATTGGACCCAAATTCTCGTCGTTTTCGCCGTTAGTGTCGATCAATACCAGACCAGAGGTGGCGTCAAAGAACTTCATTGGATTTGAGGAGTTAAACACACTCTGAGAGAGTTCGTCGCGAGCGCTGGCAGAAGGTATCTGAAGACGTGATTGTCTTATCAGTGCTAAAGTAGTGGTAATTATTGCGTTGATAGACGATAGATGCCTATCGAGTAATAGCTGTCCATTGCGTCTGAGCTCTATTAGGTCGGCGTCAAAGAAAGACCTCAACAAGAAATGCAATTCAGTTATTCTGGCGATCGGCAGACGAATGACCGCTAATCGCCAATCGATTACTTCATCGAAAGGAAGTTTAATATAATCGCCGCCAATAATGACAGGAATTGCGCCTAAAATCAGATGAAATAGAGTTAAACCAAATTAAAGAGTTGTTTGAGTTCTCATACCTGAAGACAGAATTTTGATTAGATTTAAGGATAGATTTGCATTAAATATGACTTCGCTGTCATTCGGCGGTAAAATCAGACCAAAAGTTGATTGTCTCATAATTATTGTCTGATTATCGCACAGACGTCTTGTCTTCTCATCACAAACAAAATCAAAGAGCAATTCATTATTATTGGAGACATGTGTCGAAAGTCTAAGTAGAGATTGTTTTATCTTATTTTGTATACTATTTTGTACATCAATTGGTCCCAAAAAAGTTGCCAAATATTTACGTCTGGCCGGACATAACGCCACAAAACCTTTATTATCGTCAATACTATCAATACTGAAGAAGTTGTGATTAATTTCGGGTAAAATGACATCAAAACCGGATCTGAAGTTATTTAACTTAAAGTTTGTCTGAACTAAAATTGATTTCTTTAAATCCAAACCATTTATTGTTTGCAAATCAATGTCTTTAATCATATTTATTATCAGATGATTGCGTCCATCGCCTGAAAAATTCAAAGATTTTAGTCTAAAATTTGGCAAAAAGTTTATTCTTTAGTTAAATACCCGCCCAATACGGCAGTGAATGAAAGTATTGATTCAAATAGTCTTTAGTCAGGAGTTTGTGATTATTATTGTTGAACAGAATAACGACATAAATGCAAGCAATGGTTGGATCGAAGGTTATGTGAATATTGCCATTAAAAGAGTCTAATATTTTGGATCTAATTCTTTGGAAATCACAAATAATTTTCTTATTATTCTGATTATCGGAGTCTTGAGTGTCATCAATGTCTTCGTCTTCCGGATGATAGAAATAGAGAAGAAATGGTGAGAACAGTGAACAACGAGAATAATCAAAGCAATTATGCATTCGACACAACTGATAGGCGTTCCTATCAGTGTTTTCCAATAATTTGGTACCACTTTTGTCGCTCACATCTGAAAGAATGTCAACAGAATTGCTTAGAATAAGTCAATTGATTGTCAAATGTCTTACCATTAGTTTGTGGTAATGACGGCAACAGTTGGAGCGGTGGCGCCAACAGAGCATTAGACTTAAGAAGCATTTCCTTTTGTGCATATTTTGTCTGTTCTAAAGATACCTGAATTCTGTCCAATTCTGATGACTTCTTAATGAGTTGTGATTTTAAGAGTTCTAATTTGTTGTTGTATTCGGATATCTCTTGTAAGAGATCTCTTCTTTTGGACTCTAATTGTCTTAATTCGTTGCGAACCGAAGATTTAATGGTTAGCAGTTCTTTGACTCTGTTCTCTAAGTCAGTGGCTGTCGAAGAATGAGTTAGAGATAAGAAAATATAGATTAAAATCTCAGATATTTTAATGAAAAAGAGTTTACATTTTATTTCCAATGAAATGCTTTCTTCTATTTTAAAACCATTCTCTTCGGTATTCTTCTGGTTATTCGTATGAATATTCTTGAAGTAGAGATCAAAATCGGTGTCAGATTTTTCTTGGATTTGATTCAAATTATTGCGATTAAGGACTGAATCAAAGTTTGATAAAGAATTGATTGAATTGAGATAATAATGGCTTATAATTGAGACAAACAGTAATAGAAAAACAATTAATACTAAAATATAATAAATTAGTTTAAACTGTTTTAGACGTGGTTTTGATGGTTGTGTCAAATGGTTTGCCATCACTTCTTAGACCAGACTTTGTGACACTTCTTTGACCGAATCCAAGAGATAGTTATTTACATTAGGG
>JAQGBR010001011.1:0-10099 GCA_034698525.1 Achipteria nitens | reverse complement strand
CTTATTTTTCGGTCATTAGACTAAAGAATTGAAGCTTTAGTTAAATTTATATAATTATTCATTAATTTACTTACAATTAGTTTTTCAGTTATTTTTGTGTGGAGTTATGAAAACTTCTGAATAAATATCTGTTAGTTATTGCCAATATCTGTTAACTTATTGGAAGTGTTAACCATTAGTTCGGTTCTTATTTGATAATCAAAATTAAAAGACTCAATGATTATAAAAAGTCTAAACAAAGTTTTATTTGACAACAAATAATTAGAAATTAAATAAAATAACAAAAATTTGTTACTATTTATAGTAAACATTAATTGAAATAATGTTTGAATTATTTATAAATTGAAGTTTGAATTAAAAAATAAAAAAATGAATAAAATCTAATAAATAATATTTATTTAACTTTTTTGCGCAAAGAGTCGGTCTTAATGTTCGCTAATTTAGTGTTAAGTGCGGTCTTATTTTGAAGACTAATCAAAAGCTCATCGCTTTCATCGATTTCTGGCAGCGATTCTCTCCAGTATTCAAATGTATTAAACTCTGACCGCAAATCTCTGTCGGTTTGATCGCAATGAATGTGAGGAAACATTTGGTCGACAACATCGCTAAGGGAGGTATACCTATAGTCACACAATAGGGATATATATTTTAATATTATGATGTCTTAAGATTTTGGAAACAATTCAAAAATGGTTTTAAAATTCTAATCTTAATATTATTAAGACTTACGAGGATTGAAAGTTTTGGATTAATTCCAATTTCAGTTCTCCCTTATGATTGATAATGAATATACGCGACGCCCGAATGCCAACCGCCCGATAGGCTACTGTGTCCTGAATTTAAGGAATAGTTGGCAACAATTCTTAATTTGATTGTCTTATAGTTTGACATTTAATTCTTTTAGAGAACAGAATATAACTTACATTAACTTTATTACCAAAACCGGCATAAAAGGGAGAGCGAGGGAACAACGCTTTGATGTCTTCGAGACATTGGATTTTGAACTCTTCAGGTTTTTTCTCAATTACTTCTCTGAATATTAAAAACAAAAATTAATTTATTGGTAAAATAAACTCATTGGAGACAATACCTGTGCAGAGCAGCTATTAGTGAAGTGGGGGATAAGAGAAGTGGTCCGTCGGGAAGACAATTGTTGCCCTGACGTATACTTTTGAGATAGTCTTGAGTGTTAGTTGACTGACCGATGGCTCGCGCCGAGAGGTATACTATTTTATAGCCGTTACGCTTAATGAGTGTAAAGAGGTTGGCCACTCCCATCTGAGCCCAGTCTCTGCCAATTATGGGCAGAATGTGTCCCAAGACATCAGACTTAGTTATAGTGCCATCGATGTCACTGACAATTATTTGGTCGTCATATCTCCAGAGATAGATATAACACTTGCAAGTGGTAGTGCCCTGATATGCAGTGGTCACACTAAACACCACTTCATTTTTGTCTTCTTTGAGGTTCAAACTACTGATCAAATCGGATGACAAACGAATCCGTTTCTTGTATTTAGTCTTTTGTTTAGTCTTTGTTTGTTCGTTAGTTTCCTTTTGTGATTCCTTTCCATTCGGTTGACAATTCTCATCGGCGTCGGCATCACTGCCAGCATCGCTGCCGGAGGAGAGGTAAGTGTCTGAAAGCCAGCCGTTCTCTGACTCATCAACATTTGGCGATTGAATTGACTCTTTGTTATCACTAATTTCAGTCGGTTTGGGCTCCTCTTCGATAATCTCTTCAAAAAAGAAGGCTTCACCGGAATGGCCTAATTTCATGGGAAGATCGACCGGTTGTCCGTTGACTTCGATGTCGACCTAAACGTAACAATAATTTAATTTAAAAATATTATTCAAAAGTAATGAAACAATAATTGCAACAAAATTACAATTTTCTGTCTGCTCCTCAAAACACCTAATTTGCCGAAACGGAAGTGAAATGGAGAACACAAATACAAAACAATTTAATAAAACATTAAATAATTGAAAATTACATTAAAATTGATTTTAAAAACTACTTGTAATTTATAACTCTTTTTATACTATTCTATAGAAATACAAACAAATTGTTTAGGAATTCATAACTAAAGTTGAGAATTGATTTTATACATTGGTTTCGGCCCTAATTCGGGGTAATGTAGCAGTTCTTGTTGATGGAGGGATTGCCAGCTTCGAGACTAGTGGTTGATTCGCCGCTGGAATAGGGTTTACACCAGTTTTCTGACCCTAAAAACAAATCAAAACTTAATTTATGGGAAAAAATATTCAATAAATTATTTACTTCTTGAGTCGAAGGCACTGGTGATTGTGTGCCAGACTTTCTCGTTGGGGATAGAGCTCTGTTAGGAGAGGTCGGCCTCTTTTCCTTCTTTGAAGGCATTTTGTCTTCATTTTGAAGAGAAGACGAACTTCTGCTGAATGTCTTCGACAATGTCTTAGATATCTTGTATTTAAGCGAATGTTCCTTCTTTTGTCTCTGTTTTGCCAGTTCTATAGGACTGGGTTCAAATCCGTGCAGAGCCAAAGAAGTGAGTCCAGCACTGGCTATATTACCGCCAGTCGTCGAGTCTTCTATACTATTAGTCTTTTTGATGAATTTAAAGAGTGATCTCTTCTGTTGTGGAACTGCTGGCAATGAAGTGTCTGAATCGGCTCCAAAAGAGCCCTCCCGAGTATTTCTGGAATAAGAGGCATCAGAGTCATAGCCACTGTAAGCAGTGAACCCTCGGTAAGGGTTAGCCGATACTCGAAGGTTACTAATACTGGATGTGGGCGTTGTATTTCCCGAATCGCCCGAATCCCAAATGCGTTCCTGTGACGCACCCCTATTACCCGAACCACCGATTTGGTAGTCAAGTGAAACACTCTTCTTTGCCAACGCTTTAGGTCGAGGCGGCGCTCGAATTATAGAACTCGGAGGCGGAAGTGGAGTGCGAGTCAAGGACTGCGCCGAACCCCTACTATTGATTAAACCCATTTCTGAAGCAGAAACGGCTCTTTTAAAGGATATCGAATGTCTTAACCGGTCCTCATCTTTGATGGGAACCGAAACGTTCTTCAATTCATCGCTTTTGGTTTTGACGCTTGAAATCAATTTTTTCAATTCTTCGACATTAATGGCATTCGTTTGTGTCTTACGTTTTCTGATACCCGGAGTCTCGACATCCGATTCTTTGTTTTGGGTTTCGATTGGAACTAATTTATTCATTTCTTCGATTTCATTGATTATATCGTTTGCCTTATTTTGAATATCGATTGCAGCAAATATAGTGAGCCTCCAGTCCTCTCTTTCCTTTTCATAAGCAGCCCGTTCTCGTCTGAGTCTCTCATTTTGTGACCTGACCTTTGAATGGGCTTCTCTCAGATCCAATAAATCCAACTGAAGTTCTCCGGTCTGTTTGTGTGAGACTTCAGTATCCCTATCCATTCCAAGCTTTAGTTCATTTAATTGTTTCCTCACTTCAAGCCTTTCCTTTTCTCTAATCTTTTCGATATTCAATAACTTATTTCTTAAGTCTTGAATGAATTTTTGTGTTTCTTGTAGTAGTCGTTGGTTATCCTGTCTCTCTTTAGCCCAGGCTAATTCCATTTTGGTACGGGCAAAATTACGATTCGCACCTCTGGTTTCCAAAAGTATCCGTTCCTCTAATTGATTGATTTGTGTTTTAAGCTCTGCGGTCTGTATTTGCCAACTGCTCCTTTCAGTTCCGTATTGTATCTTCAAATTCCTGTTCTCGAGTAGTGCCGCTTCCAATTCAGATCTAAGGGTTAATATCTGAGCGGACATATCTTCGACGTCATCCTTATATTTGACGCCTTTCCTCAAATTGGGATCTCTATCCAATTGGTCACGAAGTCTGTCCCTATCGTTAGCCAAAACAGCTATTTGTCGCTGCAATTCGTTCACTTCTTCGCCCATTAAACGCATTCTTCCCTCATATTCGGCGTGAAGTGCGGCCACCTCTCCCTTATGTGATGTCTGTGTGTGCTCTAATCGTATCTTATATTCTTGTATTTCTTTATCCTTTCCGGTGATATTCATAGTTCTGGTCATTCGGTCCACTTTTTCCATGTCTGCGATTTTATACATCAATTCTTCGCACCGTTTCCTCAGTTTATCCCTTTCCTCTTTGATTGTCTTTTCTTCCTTTCGATACGATTCCAATAAATTCTCTTTTTCTGTGAGAAGACCTCTGAGTCGTAACTTTTCTTCCTCTGCAAAGCCGGCGCGACTCACCTTCGACTCAAGTGTTGCCATTTTTTCCTGTAAATCTAGTTTCTGAGTAATCCACTCCTTCTGTCGGCCCGAAAGCGCTTCCTTTAACGACTTAATCTCAGAGAGTCGTTCGTCATAACTCTTACGAATACTGGCGATGGCCTCAACTAATGTGTCCTTTTCTGCCACTAAACGAGATTTCATTTCTAAGAACTCCTTTTCTAATAACTCATATTTATTGGTCAGTTCTTCGTATTCCTGTTTCTCTTTTGTCAGTTCTTTGTCCAAAGCGTTCACTTTATTAGTGGACTCGTATTCAACGTTTTCCAGTCTTTGTTGTGTCCTTCTCTGTTCCCTTTCCAATTGAACCACTCTTTCTCTTGTTTGGAACAATTCCTGGTCTTTTGATTTAATGACTAACTCCTGTTCCTTTTCGAGTTTCTCTCTCTTTCTCTGTTCGGCTCTCATTTGTGAATCAAATTCAGTGATTTTATTCTGGAAGTCATCCCTTTCTTTACGAATTTGTGAATTAAATAGTTTTAATTTTTCGTTAATTTCTTTGTTTTCTTTCTCTGATTTTTCCAATTTGTCGTTCAATTCATTGAATTTTGTTTTATTATTAGATAATTCTTCTTTCATTTGTTGCAACTCTAAGTGGACTTCCTTTCTGACTCCTTTCACAGCCATTTCCACTTTTTTGACCGATTCTTCTTTCAATTTCGACTCTTTTTCGCGAAACTCTTTCTCCAACTTTTCATTAGTTTTTCGTAAAATCTCTGCCTTTGCAGTCATTTCAGTCAACTGTTTCTTCAAATCATTGATCTCTTTTTGAAGAGCAGTTGTATTGGATGTCTGACCATCAGTTGTTGAACCACTTGCAGCAGATTTATTCTTCTGCTGATCTAACTGTTAATCAATAGAAACAAATAATTCAAAACAAGAGTAAAAAATTTGCAAAAATTACTTCAATTTTCATTTGTTGAGAGGCTTTCTTCAAATCATTCAACTCTTTGGAAACGTTTTCGAATTTATTTGTGATTTCCTTTAAATTGAATTCACTTTTTCTTAACTTTTCTTTAAAGACTTCATTTTCGTCTTCAAATTTTTCTCTTTGTTTTCGACTCAATTCGCTATTTTTAATCAGTTCTTCCTTTTGTTTATTGATTGCAATTAATTTTTGATTCAAATCTTCAGATTTACTCTTCTGGCGAACCAACTCGTCCTGAATGTCCTCCAATCTGATGGCCAACTCTTTCTTCTCCGCCTGAAGTACTTCAATATTATCCAAAGCATTAAAATCAATACCTTTTTCTTTAGTAATTGAGTCGAGTCTTGTTTGCAATGTTTTTACTTTCTTTTTCTCGTTTTCTAAATCTTTATTGAGTTTATCGTTGACTTGAGAGCTATTATTCAAATCTTTATTTACTGAAATGTCTTTACTCTTCATCTCATCCCTGGTTTGTTCAAATTCACGTCTTATTTCACTCAACTCTTCGCTCAAGTTTTCAATTATAACGTCTTTGCCTTTCACTGTATTGTGTAAATCATTGACATCTTCTTCCAGTTCTTTAATAATGTCTTTGAGCTCTAATCTGGTGGCCGTCTCTCTTATAACTCGAGAGGGTTTCCTTTTAACAGTAACAGTATCTTTAAGTTTCTTATATTCCCTATTAATTCTGTTGAGTTCAACGTCTGATTGAGTGACTCTATTATTAAGTGTCGTAATCTCTGACTCTTTGGTTTTGAGCTGTTTTTTCAGTGTATTTATTAAATCATTTTCGGTGTCACTCATCAAAAAATTGGCTAAATTTGGCTGCGATTTACTGGCCATTAGATCTGATTTAATGTTTTCACACCTCCGCTCCAATTCTTTAATTTTATCCTTAAGTTCAATGTTTTCACATTGAAGCTGATCTGCGGGTCCGGGCGGTGGCTTTCGACTCAGTCTTAACTGAAATCTCTTGTTTTCATTAATTAATTTGTCGTTTTCTGCTTCAATAGACATAAGTTTCTGTCGGAGAATACTGGCCTCCTGTTCCACGAGTTGGAGTTGGCGTTTGAGGTCTACCTGTTGTTCGGAGTCAAGACTTTTACTTCTGATAATCACTTTCGAAGCTTTCCTTCTGTGGACTTCTATTTCCGTTCGAAGACTTTCGTAATCCTTTTCTCTGTCCACTAATTTTTTCCTCAACTCCCGGGCCTCGGACTCAAGTATTCTTATTTTGTGCTCATATATAACATTAGGTGGAGAACCGGCCGGTATTTCTGGTATATTAATCTTAGTCATGGGCTGTGAGACTAACTTATCTTGTAGATACTTGATCTCTTGCTGACAATTTTCATTCTCCTGTTCCAATTCATCGGTCTTTCGGCGCAAAACAACCATTTCTTGTTCATAAAGTTCTAAATTGAGTTTCATTTCCTCAGCGCTCAACTCTTCGCTCTCGTCATCGATGTCTCCTTTCTTAGACTTTTGATTCGCCATTTTTCTGATTTGCATCATAAGAATCTCATTTTCCTGTTCCATTGTCGACAACTTCTTACGCATAGTTCTGGTCTCCTCTTCGGCAAACTTCATCTGTTCCTGAAGGTCTTTCTCCCTTTCCATAGTGTCGTAGAGATCTCGGATCACTTGTTCATAATCTTTGCCGTCGAATGAAACCGACGGCGAAAGTCCACCCGAAGATAAACGATTCAATGCCTTTTGAGAGGTAGAGTTCTTCTCTGACAGCCTCTGCTCCATAAGAGTCCGTTCTTCTCTCAACTGTTCTATTTCTGTGTGCAGTTTAAGAGAGACTTCTTTAGCGATGGACAGTTCGGTCTCCAATTCTTTCATTTTATGTTTGTCGACATCAAGTTTTGTAGTTTCCAACAGATCTTTAACTTTGTTTTCGAGTTCTATTTTGGCATTTTCTAACTCTTCTGTAGTCCGTTCCGCTTTCTTCAGTTTGAACTGTAAAACCCGACAGTTCTTCGCCGTTGACTCTAATTCTCGTTTTAAGACCCGAAACTCTGAGGACTGGTCTTCTCTGAAGTTGTCGTGAAGTTCTTGGAATTCAATTTCAAGTGATTTGACGTCTTTCTTCATTTCTTCATTTTCTTCAGTTAGTTCTTCGCAGAGGTGTTCCGTTTGTTGTAATTTAAGTCTCAAATTAGTGACCGTTTCCTTCAATTCTTTGGGATTTTCTTTTTTCATGGCCTCCACCTCTCGATTCAGTTCTTTGACTTCGATTTTCAAAACATTCTTCTCATCCTTGAGCTCAGCATTATTTTGCTCCAACTCTCGACACTTAGACCTGAGTTTAACCAACTCTGAGGCTGTCTTTTCAATGGCCTGTTTATCGGTATCACTGATTTGTTTGGATCTGTTTTCCTGTAATTTGTCTGTTCTTTTGATCTTATTTTGCAAATCATTGTTTTGTTTCTCTAATGTTTTAACCAATTCTTCAGATTTTTCCAATTGTTTGATAAGATTCGCGATTTTTGTCTGATATTCTTCTAATACATCCACAGATCCAACTAAAGTAGTTTCGGTGGTAGTCGTGTCCGCAATACTTTCCTCATCGCATTCGTGTTCTTTTGTCGCCGTTTTGACTCTTAAAATAAATTCTACGTCAGGAGAGTTGTCGTGACTACCATTTCCACCGACGGCTAAATTTTCTTCGGCGCCGAGTATTTTGGAAATTCGTTTGGGTTTACTACTTGTCGGCGAACTTTTATCTGAGAGCTCTGCGCCGTCCGGTTCCAGACGGAGCTCAGATGTCTTGGTTCGAATTCGAGTTCGTGTCGGATTCGTTGGAACAGATGTGGATACAGTGGGTGTGGACTCGGATAAAGGCCTGACACGTCGTCTGACAGATGAATCATCTGGAGTTGGATTGTCATCAATTTTTGGCAGTTCTCGAGTTCGTTGTCTAATTCTAACTGTAGTCGCGCTTTCATTTGTTGGCGAACTGTCACTGCTTTGAGATGAAGCCGAAGGAACGGTAAGATTCGACGACTTCAAAGTCTCGCCTTTAAATTATTAGAGAATAAGAAAATGTTTTATTAATAAATAATCTAAAAATAAAAACAAAAATTAATTTTTCGCTCGAAATAGAGCTCTAAAATGTTTGTGACATTAGTTTTGAGACACAGATGTCTCGCAAACAAAACAAGGATCCCATAAATTTTGAGCTGACTCTCAATAGACTGAAACTAAAGTCAATTTAAGAATTCAAAAACATTTAATAAATTTCATTAATCGGTAATTTAGTCAGACTTCGAGTCAAATATTTGATTATATTCCGTTCCCTATGAAAGTGTAGGAAAAAGCGTTAATAATAATGAAATTCTTTGTATTCGTGCCAATAATATTCATTAATCTGTAATTGTTTTAACTTTTTTCCTGTGCTCTAAGATTAAGAGCTTTGGTTGAATGAATTTTATATTTGGAATTCAGTCCCAGTTTTATGAACTTAATTTGTTTCATATAAATTGAAAATTCTTATGGAAGGCACAAAAGTTCAATCAGCGTAAAAAATTAGTTGACCTGGATATGCCTATTATTAATAAATAGTATCATCTTGCAATTCTTGCATATCTCTCATTGATTAGATTCTGTTCTCATTCATATTTATAATGACAGGAACTGTTGTTTTAAACAATTATCTCAACAAATGAGAGAAACGAATGAATATTCTGTTTATTTAAACAAAAATATTTTTATAAACACATTATTTCATTGCTTTATAATAAACATTAATTTTGTTATTTTAAGTCTAAAGGAGTCAACAATTTTTGAGAAAATTACAGGAATTTAAACATTAAATACGATTTATGAGAGATATTAGAAGAAGTCATTCAAACATTACTCAAATAATAAAAAACTGATTCCGATTCTAAATTTAAAACAATTTCTTATTTATTTTTAAAAATAAAGTTTAAATGAGTCGACAATTATATGAATTGCTTTAAGAGTTTTAATTATTTTTCAGAAGAGATGACAACATTTATTAAATTAATTATAGGATTAAAGGCTTACTTTGTTTAACACAATCGGAAGCGCTTTGAATACTGTTTGTGTTACCCTCGATATCGGATAAACTCTTTTTTCGGCCAACACTCGACTCATCTTTGATGTCATGTTCGCTGTACTCTTTGAAACATCGCCGACAACGGGTCGGTTTCACTCCATGTGGCTTAAAACCTGGACAGTTAGCACTCATCTCAAGTGATACACCATTAGCATCGAAGGCACAACACTTTTACTGATTTTATCGTTTAATCACATATAAAAAGATTAACTCATTTCTCACATTAAGAACATTAGATTCAAAAACAAAACAAAACGTGAAAATCACAGCAAAAGTGGTGTTAATCCTCGAGAAGTGTATATAAAACCAAAGAATTTTTACGACTCGAATACGACTTTACGTAAAAATTCTTTTATTTATGTATTTCGTATAGAAGTGAAGGCTATAGAGAGCGGGACAGGAGTTTGGGCCAAATGGCCTATTTTTAGTACCGGAGTCAGGAACACACATACCGTTTGTGAGCACAACCTTTGCGTAGATCTAATAGTACACAAACACTTCTATGTGTCTCCAGAAGTTTATATCAAAATATAGTTTCCAAAAGAAGTTTATTAATAAATGGCATTAATAGTGAGGAATAGTGAGGAACAGTGAGGAACAGTGAGGAATAGCTAGAGGCAGCCAAATTTGGGTTCTGAACCCAAATATGCATGCGCACTTCTTACAAGTTTGTAAGATTAAAAAGAAAGCTTTAATCTTAATTTAAATGATTCACAAATAACATAATTTTCAAAAGAAAGTCAAACAAAATTTTATTGTAATATTAAAATAAGTTAAGAAAATTATATTTCATATATTTTTGACAATT
>JAQGBR010001010.1:0-10099 GCA_034698525.1 Achipteria nitens | reverse complement strand
CATACTCACATCGCCTCTTGTGCTTGGATCATTAATAACTGTCTGACAAATATCTGACAAATATTTGGAAAAATCCCTAAAAATAAAAACAGATTTTGTTTACAAACAAAAACTCATTCATTGAACACATATTTTGATACACTTTTAGCTGACATATGATTATGTCTTCTGTTACTAATTTGGCCAAAAAATTTCGCGGATGTCTTATCGGTGGACTAATCGGTGATTGTTTGGGTTCTCCTTTTGAAGGCGAAATTGTCAGTCGATCCGTTCTGAAGAATTATATGATTAAACATTTGGAGGAAACCAATAAAAGTAATGATTTGTTTAATATATAACTGTTCTGCAAATTATTGAAGATTTGGTTTGTTATGACAGTCCCTCAGATGATGCCCTACACAGACGACACCGCAATGACTAAATCATTGGCCGAATCACTGATTCAAATGAAAGGTTTTGACGCCAAAGATATGGCCAAAAGGTTTACATTAGAGTATATGAAAGAACCCAAAAGAGGTTATGGAAGTAATGTTATCGATGTCTTTGTGGCACTAAAACACATTAATTATGAACACCCCTTCGAACCGGCGCGAAGACAATTCAATGGTTCCGGTTCTTATGGAAATGGCGGTGCTATGAGAACGGGTCCGGTGCCTCTCTTTGGCTTCAATTTGTCGGACAAAGAATTGACACAATTATCGGTGAAATGCGCGCAAATAACGCATTCAAATAGAAACGGATATAACGGCGCTGTTCTCCAGTGTTTCGCTATTAAAGAAGCGCTCAAAACAGTCCCAAAACCTACGGATAACTCTTTTGATGTCAATATTTTCATCAATAATTTGATCGAAAAATTTGAAAAAATAGAATCAAAAGATTTAGAAAATGAAATCAATGGCTCCGAAGATAATAACGAAAGCAATAAAGTGATTGAAACTCCATTTACAGACAAATTAAATAAAATCAAACAAATATTTGCCGACAAATCAAAAGCCGAAGAAATGTCTGCCGAAAATGTTGCGTATCTTTTGGGTAATGATGTCTCGGCATTAAAATCTGTTCCGTCGGCCATATATTCAGTACTGAGGTCTCAGTTACCGTTTCGAGAGACTGACCATAACTTCCAATCTTACAATCCTTTCGTCAGAACTCTTTATTTTGCCATCTCTTTAGGCGGAGACACCGATACGATTGCAAGTATGGCCTGTAGTATAGCCGGTGCTCTCTATGGAAGTGATTTGATTCCGAATCCTTTGCAAAAGCGTTGCGAAGACATCGATGTTATGATTAAATATTCCGAAGATTTGTTTAATTTCGTTAAAAACTAATATTTTTTAAATACAATTAAATTGTTTTATAAATCGATTGAAATCTAATATTTGTCTCAATTTAAACAAATTCTGTAATAATTATGAATTTATTGCAATTTAAGACAAATTTAAGAAATTCTTTATATTAAAAGAGATTAATAAAAATCAAAATCAGTCCAAATGTTTATTCCTCTGAGTCTGAGCTAATGTTTGTCTCAATGCCTGCAAATGTCTGAAACTGTCCTGAATTATATCCTTTACTAAATGGAGTTCGGCTTTTGTCGCGTTATTAAGAGTGACGTCTCCGATGAACAGCTGTGACGGGTCTTTCTGTTGGGCCACTCGGAACAGTTGGTGAGCACTCAATCGAAGAATGGCTTCTCTTCTTTCAATTAATTCGGAACAGTTTACCGAACAATTGAACTGTTGTTCCAATAATTTAAGTATTTCTCTCCAGTGATTGTCTGGCATTTGGATCAGTCTTTCGTTTTCAGTGGTTTGTTGTTCAGTCAGTTGTGGTAATGATTGGATCCATTCGGGGACTCTTATCGTGCATTTGTGCTGTCGGTGCAGATTAAAGGCCAACCAAAGCGGCACTTTTAGAGGAATTGATGGACGGAATGGTCCGAAATCACCACTAATTAGATTCAATTGTTTATTGTATTTGAATAGTGGTATGATTTCTATGAGTTGGTCTTCGGCTAAGAACTCACAAAATTCCATCTCTTTATCAAAATTTAAGTCAAAACTCAAAAACAATTTAAAAACAAAATATTTATTTCATTAAATGTTTTCCCGCTTTTAGTCTTTAGACAAAAATAACGTCAAATGATTTGACTAAAAGCTATCCCTTAATCACTAAAAGACATAAATTTAATCCTTTAAAGACTTAAAGACTTATATAACGTATTCTATGGCTTAATATTTAAAGTAATTTTCGTTTTGTTTTGGTATTAAAAACAGTGATTTAAACACAAAATTATTAAAATTTAATATAAATTTGAAAAATATATCTCAAAATATAATTAATTTATAAAATTTTGTCGACTTATAACTGGTCTCAAAATGTCTAATAATAGTGACACAAATGATTACCACTCGTCAGAGACGAAGACGATGTGGTTTGAGTTCTTACTTAATCCCAATCTTCTTAATTCTCATCTTAAGAACGAGAATTCAAGTCCACAACCGTTTGAATTGATTACACAACTGTTGACAAATGCTTTGACAATATCTACCACTTCGTTGTCTTCTTTAAGCACTTCTAATAACAATACTAATGGAACCGAAGAACAGAACGGTTTTACTGCCGGACAACAGACAGCTATTGATCTGAAGAGAGTAATGGACACTAAGAAGAGTATTGCCATCAGATATCTGTCGTTCAAAATAATGGCTCATTTGGATTGGGATTTGAATCAATTGGAAACAAATCTTCCGCCGACACAACAAGACTTTCTTCTCAATGAACTGATCAAATACTGTGAACACAACGAGAGTCCCACTCCGTGTCGACTCTTCGCTCATATTCTCTATTATCGATGGATTTTACGATATATACTTAAATCTAATTATCCACTGAAAGCCCCAAAAGGACCTCTTATTCCTCTGACACTTCAGCAACAAATAGATCCCTGTTTTGTGTCCAATGAAGCTCTCGATTGTCTTATGAAGAAACTTCAGGAACAGTACGCCATCGCTGTCTCAGACCTCGAAAAAGTTGTTTTTGAGAAACAAAAGGGAAATAGAGTTGAGGTTTGGATGCCTTCTATCGAATGTTTTGACAACTCTTCGGGCAATGACTTTGTCTGCGATTGGAATAAATCTAAAAGAATTGATATAAAGGAAGTGATGGACGACATTCTCTACGATATCGGTCGATGGTTCTTCTTTCGCGAAGACTATCTCAAAGCCAACACATATTTTGAATCCATTTCAATGTCTAAAAGGATTTCATACAATCATTTGGACGGATATTTAGTCTCCACTCGAGATCTCATATCAGATATAAATAATAAATTGGTTGACATCGAAGTCATTGATTTTGAAAAACAAGCGATTGATTCCATTGAAAGACTGATGAGTGGACACACTTCTGATATAACAAGTTTGGAATGTCTCGACGTTAACGATATTCAGAAGAATTTAGAAAATGCTTTCAATAAATGTGAGGACAAAAGACAGAAAAATAGACTCTTAAGGATCAGTAAATACCTTTCCGTTAGAATCAAAGGTTTAAACGAAAAGTTAAATAAAACGGTTTTCACTAAAACTGAGGATAAGATACCAGAAATAGTAATCAAAGACGACGACAGCGACGTAGAGATGTTTGAAGAGGGAGAGATCGATGGCGATGAAGAACCCGTTGTCAAAGATCCTGAACTTCTTCTCTTAGAAGCAACTGATCCCGAAGTGATTCAAAGTCTTGTATGTAAGACACAAAAGCATCCGCTAATGATTAATAGCAAATGGGTTCTACCCTTATGTCAAAGCATTCATTTAAAGCATTTATCACAAGTCCAATACGACAAATGCCATCTTATTCTGGCCAAAGCCAACCAACTCAGGAGTGCAAAGCTATTCATTGAGTCTCGTGTTATGTATTTATCTCTTCTCGAAGATATTCAGACTTCGTTACCACAATTGGCAGAAGTTATTCGTTGGGAACTCTTGAGAACTGATTTGGAATATCATTTCAATACCACTGATGTCGACGAACGACAGATCAATGATTTGATCGCAAAATGCAACCGAACGCTCCGCACAATCGATAAGACAAATATATCGACAGAATTCGCTGATTTGACAGAACTCTGTTCTATATTCTTATTAGAGTCGTGTCCGCAATCACTCAAAGATTTTTTCGACAGTTCTGTTCCGGTATTGAAATTCTCGTCGTGTCTGAGTTGGTTAGCATTTGACTCTTCCTCTAATTCTAATTCAAATAAAGCCAAAGAGTTATGGGATATGATAGTCAACTATTTTGTAAATCCAAATCTGGCCATAAAAAGAGCGCCGATATCCTCATCCACTCTAACATTTGCCAACTCTTTGGTCAGTTTTGTGTCCAAATTCAAGGACTTGACTTTAATTACTTTAATTATTTCGTGTTTATCCAAAATTCATAATATAATTCGAGACAATACGGCATTAGAACTGACAATCGGAACCCAATTCGGACAGTTATGGCCGTCCTCTTTGATACAGTCTTTGAGCTCAACTTTAGACTCAAACAGCGTTTCTTCGGCTCTGAATAAACTTTTAGACGAATTTTTGAGTCAAAAACCAAACGAATTATATTTATTGAAAGTGAAGGCAGAGCTGTCACTAATCGACAGTTTATACGCCGACGCAATCAAATACTTTACACAAATTTTAATAATCAAAACAAAATTTTTTACGTCTTTCAGTCATTTATATTCAGAAGAAGACTCGACAATCCATCGAATGATTCAGTGCTGTGTCCGTCTGGGCTGTCACACACAGGCAGCACTTCTTCACCAATTGACTCGAGAGCCAAACTATGCCCTCGCCTTCAAAGCTCTATCGGAACGCAATTGCAATGACTCGTGCGATGACTTATATGAGTGCATTTGGGACACAACTCTTCTCGAATTTCTTATTAATTTGCATCACAGGAGAGGAGAAGTTGAACGCAAGACTAAAGCCATTCAATTGATGGGTCAGTTGGAACTCAACGCTAATAACAGTGAAATTGTTATCAAAGAGGCCGCAGATATTAGAAGAGGTCGTCTTCTTAGAGTCTTTGCTCGAACTTATCTTTAATTTATTTGGAAATCATTTTATACAGAGATTTGATTTGATTTTCTCTTTTGTTAAATATTTTCGATTTTTACGATTATTTTCATATGTCTTGGCTTTGATTTGTTCACAAAAATTATTCTGAGTTTTATTTTTGATTCTTTTAATTCTAAAATCGATTTTTTCTATAATTTATTTAAAAACTTGTAATCATTTCTTAATTTGATATTAAATTTAGTTTAAATCTATTGTTGAGGACATCCCGTTAGTGATATCTTTCCCTTTGAAGCAATTTCTTTGCCTTCATTTATCGAAAGAACGTATAGTTTTTCTGTTGAAAGTGGATGCCTGTCCTCAAATAATGACATTATTTGGTATTTTATTAAATGAAAAGAGCCAACACTTACCAGTGCCCAAAAGTACAGCCCCTATCGATTTGTTTGTCATAATAATGACATTTATCTGTTATTCTTATCGATGGTATGTATTCATAGATATCAAGTTTTGAACAGATTTTTAACAAAATAATTATTCCTAAGAATCCAGAGGTCGGCGGGTTCTTAGGAATAGTAGTGGTTGTAGTGCTCTGCAGTATATCCCATGATTTCCAAATTAGTTTGGGTTCTAAAATGAAAAAGGATTTCTTTGGGAACAACTTTATGATCCGTTGATAGGATTCGAAGAAGTGATGACTTTTATTAAACCATTTATTAAAATCTGAGTCATAGTCAGAGGCGTCCCAAACAAACTTCAAATGATTTCTATATAAATCAGACGAAGAAATGTTGAAATTATTGTCTGACAAGAGTTGAGAATTCAATAAACGAATTGAAGTCTTTTTGCCGACATCTTCTTCATAGGTAAGAGTCGGCGCGTTATTAAATCGCATTACAATGTCGTGCGAATCAATTTCTTGGCCTAAATTAGAACCAATTAGTGAACCAGAGTTAGACACAATCGCACAGTTGACTCTTTTACCACTTTTTTGGTTGATTTTTAATATTTTATTTAAATATAAGACATCAAAACGTGAATATAAATCAGTATTAAATGACTTAATCAGAAAATTGAGAGGAATATCACACAACATATTAATATTAGGAACCATTGAGTTCTTTTTGCCCCTGAATTTAACGCCATAAATGTTTTGATACTCTTTACGAAACATAAGATATTTTGAGAGATCAGATTCAGATCTTCTAAGCTTTGAAATCAAACGATTTTTGTGGAAAAATTCTAAAAACTCTTTGGAAACGTTTGGATATCTGTTTGAAAATATGTTTGGATTTAGATCTGATCGGAGAAAGTTTTGATCAAACGATGAAAACCTTTTTTTAAACATTTGTTTATCAATTTTAAAGTGAGAATTTCTCAGTAAATTAGAAAATATTAGGAATATAAATATGACACTGGTCAATATTATCATCGTGAAAAATATACACAAAGAAAAACTTAACAAGCTCATTCTCATAACAATTTTCATAATACGGTTGATCTTATTTAAGGAAATTATTATCGAGGAAGAAAGATTTGGTGGAAGAAAAATAGGCAAATATATGAATTTGGTTGAATAAAATGGATGTTTTCTGAAATGATAATCAAGAATATTCTTGAGCTCAGAATCTGAGATAATTATTTGTTGTCAATGGTTACCAATGGTTACCAATTTTGGTGTCAAAAGGGTTTCACTTTTTTGTATTTTATTAAAAGTCCCTTAAATTTGAGTGAATAACAAATTGAGTCATAAATTAATATTTTTGCCATTAATTTGATTTAAATTAAAAAAAAATATTTGCTTTAAATTTAGTTATAATCAATCGATTGATGCAAATATGTATAATCAGAATAATAATAATTTGTGGCAATCGATGACACCATTAGTTCCGTTCAGTTACGGCACTCAACCTTTAAATCCATTGCAAATCAGTTCAAATCTTTTGCCACAAAATGTTAATCATTTGACGCCTTATTATAACCAAAATCAAGGATTTGGTCAACAATTTAATGGAAATTATAGTTACTTCGGATCACCGCTTATTCCACAATCAAATGCATCCCTAAATTGTCAATATTTGTCTCAAACCAACCAATCATTTGTGTCCAATACATCCAATCAAAGCTATTCATTGTCTCATTTAAATCAATTACAAAATCTGAATACAAACCAAAACCCAAATTATAATCCAATTATCAATTCATCCAAAGAAAGTGAAGACAATAAATGGCTAAACCTTTTGAATGCGAGTCAAAAGCAAGTGTTGGATCAGCTCAACAAAGAACAGGAAGCTTTTGAACTACAGTTTAGAAATTGGGAAAAAGACTTTGAAAACTGGAAACAAGTAAATCGATCGCATCCCGACAGTAGTGCCTATCAGTTATACGTCAATCAATGGCAGGAATGGAGAAAAAGACTCGTAGAGAGACAGTTCCAAATGAAAGACTTGAGGACACGAACTCTTCAACAGTTATATTCTCAAATCAAACCACAGATGAGTCAAACTATATCTAAAGCACCGCCGCCACCACCACCTCCTCGTTCAGAAGTAGCGCCCCCACTACCACCTGCTCCTCCCGAAGAAAAGAGAAATGTTGCGCCCCCTCCTCCTCCTCCCCCTCCAACACAACCATCAAAATCGAGTCCAATTCCAACTATCGTTACGACAAACACTTATAGTCTACAAAAAAATTTAAACATTAATCGAAATATTTCTAAAAATAGTAACAATTTTAGTGTGAATTTGAGTGAAACTAAAGACAACAAATCGGATGACATTGAGATCATTGAAATCGACTGCGAATCTAAGACTACTCAAGAAAAGAGGTGTGAATCGAAAAGTGACACAAATGCTGATCCAAAAGCTGTTTCAAAAGCAGCCGAAACCTTACTTTTCATTCAAAAACAACAGGAATTACTTAAAAGTCTTGAAAATATTAAAAATGTTAAGACAACTGAGAATAGCAGTGAAACAGATATTCAAATAATAGAATCAAAACCTTTTGATATTAAAGATATCGTAACCAAAATGAAAGCCATTTGTCCGCCAGAGATACCAATAGAGGCGAATAAAATTCTGTCATCTCTTCCATCACTTCAGGGCATTGTTTTCCATCCAAAACCTAATCCACAAAATGATGGAAAGGACTCAAACCAAACGTCTCTCAATAATAATAATAATATGTTGTCAACAGATCCCATCGAAAACAGACATAATATTCCTCCGAATAAACAAAATTTGATGCAAACAAATGAAAACGTTTGGAGGACTCAAAATCCAAATATGAGTGTCGATAGTCATCACTACTATCGTATGAATGATAAGTCAATACCACAACAAACCAATTCTATCAGAAAATATTCCGCTCAAACCATTGACTATAACCATAGACATGAAAATAGAGATCTTAATACAAAATTTGAGCCGTCATTTGAATCACAATCATATTTACCCTCAAATCCAATGACCAGTGCTTTCAATAATAATTTTTATGCTGAAAGAAATCCAAACAATTGTTTGAATCGTCAAATGTTTGGAGACATTAGAGAACCACAAATTGATAGTTCAAAAGCACAAGAAATAGAGGAAAAGATAACATATCGGGATATGCGTTACTTCACAAATCCCAAGTCACGTATTGTTCCAATTGATGACCTCTTAAAACCTCCGACTCGAGAGTTTAGGCCACAAAATATTGTTTTAATTTTAAGAGGTCTTCCCGGCTCTGGAAAGACATTTGTTGCTAAACTAATTAAAGAAAAAGAAATGGAGTTTTGCAGAAGTGCTCCGCGAATACTAAGTATTGACGACTACTTCATGACAGAAGTCGAAAGACAAACAAAGTCTTCAGAAACGGGGAAAACAGTCACTACTAAGGAATATGTTTATGAATATGAAAAGGAAATGGAGTCATGTTATAGGGCCAGCCTTTTGAAAACTTATAAGAAAACAGTCGATGACAGACTCTTCTCTTTTATTATCATCGATGCCGTCAATGAATTGATTGCAGACATCGAAGACTTTTACAGTTATGCCATAAAAAATGATTTCGTTGTTTATGTCATTGAAATGGTTTCAAACGATCCCACAGTTTGTCATAAAAATAATATTCATAACCGAAACTTAGAAGACATTAAACAGATTTATAACAAATGGCAGACATTACCAGAATTTATGCTAAGATTAGACATTCGTTGGGTTTTGCAAAACATTTCAATAAAAAACGTTGAAATGGAAGTCAATCCACAAGAAAGCAATGAAACCTCTAAAAGGAAATTAGAAACAGAACCCGAAGTTTCTAACAAACAGTTGAAATCCTTACGCGATTCAGAAGAAGACCCTTTCAATGGTGAGACTCGAGTGAGTCGTTGGGAACGAATGGAAGCTTCGGAATCAAAATTAGATAAATTGGATTCTTTTAAAATGAAATCGAAACCCACTATTGAGGAATACCTTCAGGTGACCGATGATTATGACCTCAGACTTAAAGACAAACAGAAACGCGTCCGTTGGGCAGACATCGAAGAGAAGAAAAAACAGGAACACATGAGACAGAGAGGGTTTGTTATGGGTCTCGATTGGCAACAGTATATGGATCCACAACATCCCCAACGAGTCCTCACAGAAACTAAATATTTTTAACTCTCTTTAAATAAATTTATTTCCGATTGAGTTTCAGTCAAAGAACTGTATAAAGAGTAAGATTTGAAGAGAAGGGGTCATGAGGTCATTCCTGCCATAGTTTGTTGCCTCGATTACTATCAAATCCAAAAACATTGGACTATTCTATGAAACGGATTCAGAGATCTGTCTGATTGTGTTTTTATTGGAATTTTGCCAACAATTGTATCGATCATTGATTTCATAAATTTCGGTAAAATATTTGAATTTAAAATTTTCTGTTTATATAATTTTGTATATTTTATGTCTTCAGAGTTATCTTTGAGATGACATCAAATCAATGAATAAAATTAATTAAAAATACATTTCCATTAGTGATACAATAATAATACAATTTAATGGATAAAACAA
>JAQGBR010001009.1:0-10100 GCA_034698525.1 Achipteria nitens | reverse complement strand
TTAAAATATGGTCTTTCTATGTCTATTAATATTTCATTTTAATAAATTACGATACAATGAAAGGATTTATGCATTTAAACCCGAACTACAAGAGCCAATAAGTAAAGGAAGACCTATGGGTTATCTATTAACACCTATTTTGTGTGAAGGCTTTCCCTTAAAAAAAATATCTAATGTTATATAACTAATGTCTTCAAAAACTAGTCCTTAAACTTCAATTAGCGATAAAAAACTGAAGTAATTGACAAACGATTTATTAAATCGTAACTCATTTTTGAAATCCTTTTTTCTTTTCGGAAAACAAAATGTGATTTATTGGATTGAGAAGAGAAAGAAACGACTTATCTGTTGGCCCATTCCTGGAGATTCTTAAAACTTTTTGAAGGTATAAAAATAGCCAAAAACTTTTCCTTTGACTTCATAATAAGTCTAATGAAAGTCGAGTTCATCTCATCTACAAAAATATTGTCTGAAAAGAATATTTTATCATTGATTTGATATCAATAATGAATTCAAACGGCAAAAATGATTACTCCAATAAAGGTATTTCCGGTTAATTTTAATTATCTTGTTTTAATATTTGATTAATCACTTATAATATACTCTAGACAAATCCGATAAGAAAAATGAAGAAATTGAGAAAAAGAAAAAACAGGATGATAACAGGATCAAAAACATTGAAAGGTCGAGTAAATATGATAAAAAAGATCCATCGAATCAATCATCAAATTCTTGGAAAAAATAATTCTATTATAATAAACAAAATATAAACATTCTGATGATCAGTGATCGCACTGGTATACAATTGGTATCTAAACATTTAATAAGCGATTTTCTGTTCTATTTTTATTTTACAAATTTCAAAAAAAGTAACTTGTTAAAATTTAAGTTAATTATAAAATTATTTGATATTTAATTATATAAATCTTAAGCCATAATAAATAAACTCTGATCTCAATTATGTTTTATACCATTTATTTTAATTAAATACAATTTCCGATCAAAAAATAATTAAAATATGAAATTATCTCAAAATATAGTTTTATTTTTTTGATTAATTTATTTTTCAAAACAATATTTTAAATAATATTTTCAATTAATTAAAATTTATTTGTATTTTTTGTTGAGTTCCTCTAATTCTTGAGCTGCCATTTCGTCGTTTAGATTCTTATTCTGAAGAGTCAGACCCTTTTTTATGTACTCTTTTGCTTCTTTGATCTCATTTTTAGCAATCAATGCTTTTGCTAACCATAAGTGGTTTTCCTTAGACTCTGGATTTAATTCGTGGACTTTTTTGAAAGCATTGAGTGCATCGCCATAATCAGCATTAGGTACCGATCCATAAACAGTTTCGGCGACTTTACGTTCGATCCAACCTAAAGAGGCCACAGAATAACACCACTGGCCGTACATCGACTGCATCTTTTCATCGTTTGGATTCAATTTGAGTGATATATCCGCGTGATCTTTGAACTCTTTGCCGTATTTGATCTTCTCTTTGACAGCACTCAGATTAGCCATTTTGCCGGCGGCTGCACAGTACCATTTGTGACACTCACTATTCTGAGGCTCCTTTTTGCACGCCTTATCCGCATAGGATAGCGCTTCCAATGCCATTGATTTCTCCAATTCTTTATTATTAACTTTTTGGGCCGCTTTTGATAATAAGACACAAATCTTTGCTAATCTATACAAAACATCGGCCGACTCTCCCTTTTTAAGTCTGGCTTTCATTTGATTAAAAAGTTTTTGTTTATCAGAATTCAATTCTTCACACTCTTTATCCCATTCTTCAAATGAATTTCCAGACATTATCTCAAGAATTGCAAACTTTTTCCAAACACTTATAACAGAAATTTTAAATTTAGTCTAAAAACGATTTAATAATATTAATAAAAGTACTAAAAATTAAAAACATTTAAATTTATTAAATTTAATGCTCGCTATGTTTTTCATTATTAAATTATGAAATTAAGATGAGCTAGATCACATTCCCCACATTCCTCACATTGCCTTTTCATTTGCCTCTAATTATTAATTGTTTGAATAAACGATTAAATACTGAAAACATTATTCAAATAAATTACAAACTTTTTTAGTCTAATATTACAAAAGAAGTTTAGAAACAAAAGTCTCAAATAAAGTCTGATTTAAAATCTCATCAAAAGTCACATAAAAGTTGTCAATCGATAGTCTGTTGACAAGTCTTGAAAGTAATGAGAGGTAGAGCTCTAACAAGACTACCCTCGATATGTGTAATAGTGTTTGTGTTTATTATTCAACTTTTATTGGTATCACAAATGAATTGTTTTCAAAATAATTGGAATCATTTATCTCATTGTTCTGATCGGTTCCACACTTAAGAATGGGTTTTGATGTCAACAGATTTGTTGGTCTAAGAAGTGAATTAGCGTCTAATTTGACCTGTCCTGTCTGTGCTGACATTTTTGATAATCCAATTAACACTTCTTGTGGACACACTTTTTGTAAACCATGTGTTCAGAAAATTGTCGAAAGGAATGGCAATCAGTGTCCGTATTGTAGGAAAGAGTTCACTAAAAAGAGGTCAAACGCCGCCACAAATGATGATAACCTAATCGTTGTCCGCAAATATGTCTTCAGTCCTAATCTTGTGGTCAAATCTATGATTAATGAACTGAAAATTAAATGCGATTACGAACCAAATGGTTGTAAGACTTTGATTGAGTTCAGTGGACTCACATCCCATCTGAAGAAGTGTGAGCACAGACTCTGTCCAAAATGTGGACTAACTCTTAGACAAATTGTTGGACACAATTGTATCGAACTTTTGACTAAAAGTCGAAATGAATTAAAAGAGAAATTCAATGAAATTAAAGACACGAATATAAAACTGGAGGAAGAAATCCAAAGAATTAAAACTAAATATAATAAATCCAAACAAAGATTCGATGAATTGATGGAAACAAATATTAAACTCGAAGAAGAGATCCAAAGAACTAATAGAAGAAGAATTGATTCAAATGTAAATGAAAGCGATATTAAAGACAAGTATGAGAACACCCAAAGAGTTAACAAAATATTAGCCGACAAAGTCTTAAAACTTGAAGAGAAGGTCAACACAACAAACGAATGGAAAGCTTTGTATTTAAATCAGGGAAATAATATCCGAGATCTCAATCAAAAGGTGACTAAACTTGAAGGACAACTCGAGACGAATGCAAACCGAGAAACAGAATTGAAGGACAAGATATCAAATCTTGAAAATGAAGTCAAAACTAAACAAAATGAGTTGGAATTGAAATCAAATGAAATCAGAGCCAAAAATTTAGAAATAGAAGAGTTGAGACCTAAGAGTGACTCAAATCTGAAACAGAGATATGAAAAGCTTAGAAACGATTATTCAAAACTTCTTAAAGATTTTAAGAGAAAAGAAGAAGAATTGAAATCAAAAGACAACGAAATTAAACTCAAAAATGAATGCAAAGAAGAGTATGAAAAATGTAATCAATTGGTCTCAGATTTAAAGAAAAACAATTCAAAACTCAAAAATGATATTAATTTGGATCGAAGAGAATTGAAAACTCTTAGAAATGATAGAAATGATTTGATTAATGAATGCCAAGAACTTCGGCATAGGATTGAGAGATTCAGAGATAATAATTTGAATTTCGACAACAGTTTGATATCAGAAGAAGATTTGATAGAATTGAGACGAAAGGTTGAAAATCGATCAAAACTTATCATTGAATTAGAGGTTAAAAATTCAAAATTGAGTAAACAAATAGAATTAAATGACTCAGAATTGAAAAATGTTTGGAAAGATAGGACTAATTGGAAAGACAAGTACTCAAAACTTGAAGAAGACTATCAACAAATTAAAGCCAAAAATCTTAAAAACATTGAAACTATAAATGAATTAAAGACACAGAAATCAAAACTCGGAAAAGAAGTGGCGATTAGAAGTCATCTGGAATTTGAATTAGATTTGAGGGAAAAACTAATTCAAAGTCTAAACAATCAATTATCACAAAAGGTTATCATTCGGACAGATATTGTTCTGTTTGGCACACATTTGATTGAATCGTGTAAAGTAGAGTTCGGTCCTAACGGACTCTTAATCTATTTAAGCGATGATTTAACCAAATATTTGCTCATAACATACAATTCAATCAAAGAATTGATGTATTGTTCGGATCCAATACTTCAAGCGATTGTTGTCGGAATCGACGACCAAACCTGTGTTGAAGTCCGGAACAGGATTCGAGTATTGCATAACCTTAACGGTTGGTTTGATGTCCAGTCTGAAGGTTTGCCTAAATTTAAATCAATTGAATTATTAAAAATAGTTTAATTTCAGATTCGAGTGTCAATTATATAATCATTAAATTTTTCCCAAAAACAGTCAAAACCTATGATTGGATATCACTTATATTGTATTCATTTCAATGTAAACCTCAACTCAACTGTCAATTAATTGATTTACAGAAAACTACGGATCTGTTAGAAAGTGCTCTGAAGTCTCGGTCATTGATTTGAAATAAATGAACAAATTTTATCCAAATTTATTAAACATTTCAATAATTTTTTAAGGAATGTATCCTAAGACTAGTTCTTAATTGAATAAAATTATTATTATTATAGAAATAAATTATAATTTTATTGAAAACAATTATATTTTACTAAACTTTTGTTTTATTAGTTTTTTTTATAAAGAAATTATTTAAAAAAATTTTAGACAAAATTAGTTCTGAGAAAATTAAAAATAATGCTATGAATCAAATGTTGCGGATGTAATATTTGATGAGCATGCGCATTCTTTTATTTTTCAGAACTTGATAAATAGTTTTGTTTCCTAATCTACTGTAATATCTAAAGTAATTTAATTATTAAAGGATGTGTTCATTGGATTTAAATCGTTTCATAGATTTATCTGAAAGAGAGAGAAAGCATTTGTGTTGTGGTATATGTCTTAATATCTTGAATAATGCGGTGAACACAGAGTGTGGTCACACCTTTTGTAAACAATGTCTGCAAACATGGATTGAATGCCAACACAAAGAATGTCCCGAATGTAGACAAGAGTTGAGGAAAAGGAAGAGACCCAAAGAAACGTCAGTTTCTGATAATTTGATAATTATTTGCGAAAATGTATTTAATCGCAATGTTTTGGTTAACGCAATGATTAATGAATTGAAAGTCAACTGTAGTTTTGATTTTAATGGTTGTCAACAACCCATTGAATTGGGATCCCTTTCCGCTCATCTCAAGGACTGTGAGTACAGGATATGCGAAAAATGCGATTTTACTGTCGGAACAGATAGTAATCACAACTGTTTTGAACTCCTGAAGAATGACAGAAATCAATACAAACTTAAATTAGAAGAAGAAAAGACTTTAAGAGAGTCTATGACAGCAAAAAACACAGAATTAGAACAAATGGTTAAACAAAAGAATAGATTAATAACTTTACTTAAATATCACTCAAATATTATCAGTTTTGATACCAATTATGTTATGTTTGGCACACATTTGAGTGATTGTAAAGCTATTGATTTCCACAAATCTCTCATTTGCTTCAAATTTGACACAAAAATACAATATTTTGGTCTAAAATTCAATATTTTTCAAACAATAATGTATTGCTTTGATCCAAGTCTTCCCGTTTTTATAATTGGTATCAATGAAAAACCCGGACCCAAAAGCAAAGTTCAAAAGTCAAGTGTTTGCATACGAAATATAATTCAATTAACCGATCGTTCAAAGGGTTGGTTTGATGTCTACTCTGAAGGTCTGATTAACTGTTAATTAATATAATTGTAATCTATTTTTGTGTCCTAAGACTCGTCTGAGAGATATATTATTATCCGATTATCTCCTGAGAAGATATGGAAAGCAATTAAGATATTATCGCTTCGGTTATCAAAAGATCTGATTGAATCAATTGATGTGAACACAGCCTTAAATTATGTGATGAGCGCTCGGAAATTACAAATAAAGGAATGAAAAAATGTTTTAAACTTCTAATTCATAAAAATTAGAATTTATTCATAAATTTATTATTATTTCGCTTATATTTTGTTTTTATTATATTTTTTCATTAAAAAATTTAAATAATTAAATAGAATTTAATTGAAAAAAGTGAGTCAAAGCTTAACCTGAGATCGAACCTGAGAGGGTCTCCTACAAGTCAGGTGCTCTACCTACTCAGCAATTCATTGCTCAAATATATCTTGTTTTAAATAGATGAGTTGTCAAAATGTGATAATTTAAATTGATATTAATCAGACCAATTAACCTAGTTCCAGTAAATATAATTTATTTTTAAAATTGATATATTCCTACTCCAATCCAAGAGTTTATTAAATACTTATTCGAAATCACTTTTTGTTAAAAATAATAAAATCATAAATAAAACATAAAATAATGATTTAATTGATTTTTTATTTCTTCGGAAATGTAGTGAAATATGTTTTAATATTTGTGTCGATTGTATTCATAGACTTTAATCCAGAATTTCTATATCAGTGATGGGTTCGAACAGGAATCTACCGAATGTAAGATAGAGTATATACAGGGATGGGGTCAACATGTGGTCTACCATTTGGTTAATACCAATAAAGGACAGAACTATCGAACCAATGAGAACTAACATAAATATAGAAATAAAGATAAAAGGATTCCAATTTTCAGTGGTGTGAGCGATGTATGCCATTCCCCGATGGAATCTGTGCTCATACAAAGACAAGAGAAATAAGACAATGAAAAACCATAAAATCTCACCAAGATGACCCCATCCTCGGTCTGCACCGATTTGATCTCTGAACTGTTGATAAGTAAGTGTACGGCATATCACTCTTACATTTCTCCACTGGGAATGACATTCATTGCAATGATTCGGGTGTCTTAACACATAGTCTCTAATACAATTGCGGCAGGTAAAGCGGGCTGAGCCAGTACAGTCGCAAAAATAATTTTCATAGACATTCTCTCCCTCCTGTTCCAGTTGTTCTACATCTATAAGACAAATTCGACATCTATCATAATTGACTAGATCCATTTCTAATAAATAGAATCGAATGGTCTTTCCTGTGATTCAAAGGTGTCTTAATATCCTTTAACTATTGCTTCGATCCCAGAGTTTATTTTTTTTATTATATATTTTTCAATAATTATTCTGTTTTTAATTTTAATGATTTTGAAATTTTAAAATTTTAAAATCTTTTTTTAAAAATTTATTGTATTTATGGACCAAAAGTTGAATAAAATTTCTGTTATAATCACTAAAAATTGTCTTCAATTCATTTCATATAAAATTAACAAAAAATAATAATTATCTCAAAAATTTTATTTATTTTCTAAATGTTGAGACTATTTTCATATAATTGTTGGTTATATACCAAGACTCTAATCAAAAATTTCAACATCAGTCACAGGTTGATAGAAAAATCTGCCGAATATGAGGTACAGAATATAGAGAAATGGAGTAAAGCCGTGGTCTACCGCCTGATTGACACCATAGTAGGAGATATACAGCACTCCATAGTAACCAAAAAGTATTATTGGAATGAGAATAGGATTGATTTCTTCAATTCCCTCGAAAATAGTGGTCATTCCTTCTATGATTCGGGTCAGATTGAAAAACACACCAAAGACGAGGAGGAAAAGCCATATAACTTTACCAACACTACCCCAACCCTGTCGTCCATCTCTATGGACTATTCCCCTGAACTGTTGATAAGAGAGTGGAGCCTGAATTAGCCGTACATTTTTCCATTGGGTTTGACATTCATTGCAGTGATTGGGATAATTTGGAACATAACTTCTAATACAAGTGCGGCAGATATATCGGGCTGAGCCAGTACATTCACAAAAGTAATTCTCATACACTGTCTCTCCCTGCTGTTCCAGGTCTTCTATATCAATGCGACAGATTCGACATCTATCATAATTGACTAGATCCATTAATTTAAACTATTTGTTCAGAAAATCAGATGTGAGACTGACTTTAAATTCAATTCAATTCAATTGTTTTGATTTTCAACATTTAAAATAAAATTTGGATTTAATTCAATTTAAATAATATATAAATTTAATCAAAATTTTAAAAATTAATTTTCAATCAAAACAATAAATATTATTTGAAAAACTCATATTTTCTCGGTTCTAGGATTTCTGTCATTTGTTTAAAATTAACCAGATTTAATCCGAGCAGATCTAGAACTTGATTCTTGAATTGTTGCAAATTTAAACCCTTTTTATTTCTTGTTAACCGAATAGTAGGAACCCTAAGAGAAGTCTAAGAAAAGTAATATTCGACTACTGGTCAACAATTAAATAATGTCTTTCGAAACCATAAACTTAAGATTTAATTAAACAATAATAATCGATAATCGGTTTAACAGCGATTGTGGACACACTTATTGTAAAGATTTTATTCTTGAATTTAAAATATTGAAAAATTTTGTAATAAATCAAACTTTTGTTTTCAAATAAAATGTTTATTTTTTTGCGTTTATAATAATCACATTTTTGTAGTTTTATTATAATATTTGAGGTTTTATTTTAAAATAATCACAATTAGTGTTAAAAGACTTTAAATTTAAGTTTAAATTTTAAGCACTTTTAGTAAAAAAAGAGTTAAAAATTAGTTTTGATTTAATAGTGTCGGCCATAATTGGATTCCAAACCATAAGATTTGAGAACGGGTTCGACGTATTTAGTGATAACGGGAGCAGAATATGATCGCTCAACAATTGGGGCATAAGATTTGGCCACAATTTGACGACCGTATGAGACGGGTTCGTAACTCTTAGAGTAGCTCTCGCCATAGCTCTTGGATGGAGCGTCGTGTGATATTTTGACACTGTATTGAGAAGACACTGCTCTGCCGTAGCCCTTGGCATAGACTGGCTCTGAAGCATATACTTTGCCATAAGAGAGTTCTGGGCGATCATAAGAGGATCTTATGTTATAGCTTTTAGAGATGACGGGAACGTCATATGATTTGGTGATCACTGGTCGAGAAATGTATCTTGGCTCTTCATATGATTTAGTGATAATTCTTGGCTCGTCATAAGATTTAAGCAAAACTCGGTCGTCACCCCCATAGGAATCATAAGACCCATAAGACCCATAGCTATCGCTGAGTCGGGCTGAATAAGGAACGGCTAAAGCGGCCGAAACCAGAGCTGATAATACGATCTGAAAGACAATAAGAAAAACATTAATTTTTATTAAAACTTTTGAAAAATAATACCAAAATATTCATTGTTTTGATTAAGTTTTGAAGTTTTCAAATAACAGTTAAAAGCTTTTGAATTGTTTTGTGATTTGATTTGTTTTTGTATTCACTTTTTATAGTAAAAACCATTTTAGAAAAATCCTTGATTTGAGAAAATAAAATTAAAATTAAGAAATCAGTTGTGAAACAAATCAATAAATAAATAGAATAATAAAACTTATCGGAGAAAAGTTTTAAATATTTCATTTAATATTTAAATCCTTGATATTTAAACCACAAAAGTTGATGTATTTATGTATAAATCGATGGTTAGATCTAATTATTTGTAAATTCTAATTGAAATCAAAAACTATTTTCAATTTTTTGGAGGACTTCTCTGAAAATTGATTGCAACGGAAAGGAAAAGATAGGAAACTTTGGTTTTTATCCGAAGGTGTTTCTCAAGTAAACAAGGTATTTGCCCTAAAGTTTACTAACTTTGCGAAGGATAACAAAAGTTAGGAATCGATTTAAATAATGATTTTTTTAATTTGTCTGATAACACAATCAAACAATAAATAGGAATGACTTTCGGCTAAATTGTTAATAACTTTTATTTTAATATCTTTTTTTGTTTGAATCAAATTTTATGTTTTGTATAAAAACTCGTTATTCGATAGCCTGTGTCAGGAATTGCATGATTTGATTAAAAGTTTTGAAATATTAAAAACAAATGGAATGCAAATAACAATTGACTTTGAAATTGAATTTTCAAAATTGTAATAAAATTTCATTATCTAAACATTGAATTTATTCATTCATTTCTAAATTCAGAAAAGTTTTTAAATTAACATTTTATTATAAATTAACTTATATTTGAAATTAACAAGATAAAAGG
>JAQGBR010001008.1:0-10103 GCA_034698525.1 Achipteria nitens | reverse complement strand
ATTAAACAAATAATTAACTCTTTTTCGTCGCCAATAATTGTAAATAAAATAAAAATATTTGTTTTCTGTATTCATGAAAATAATTAAATATTGTTTTGTTTCTCAAAATAAAAGCCAAAACTTATTATCTTTTTATTTGAAACCCATTGTCTCTGAAAATAAAACTACTTTTTATGGCACTAATTATTTAATTCGCATAAAAAAAATACTTTTAATTAAATAATGAACTGAAGAGTAATTAAAACTATTAAATATTAAATTTATTTAACTTTTGTTTTGCTCCCGATTTAGAAGAAATCCCTAAACGACTGCTAATTATTGAGAATTTCTGTAGTTTTCGACGTTTTGACGCATTTTATTAAAGGCCTGTGTTTTTAGAAAATCTACTGTTTTATAGACAGTAGAACCGGAAGAAAGGGTTGGCGTTTGACTGTTATTTGTCGACAACTCTTTGTTAGACAGAGTCGAACCACTTCTCTGGTGGTTGTGTTCGTTAGGAGTGCGCGGACTCTGAGAATTGGAGTCAGAGTCCAGATCTAAGTCTAAATATTGTATTTCCGGACCTTCAAAGGGACGGCGCGGCGGCGGTAATACTACCGATGCCTTTGACTGATAAGAAATAAAAAATTGTCATTTAATATAAAATCAAATAATATATTAATATAAATGAATACCTGTGACGGGTCCTCATTTGAAGAATTACGTCGACTTCCGTTTCCATTATGACTGATGTCATCTTCAGAAGTGGACGCTTCCCGTGTGTGCTGATACTGTCCGGGCACTCGCGACGGAATTCTAGGCGGAGTGCCGTTTAGAGTCACATGAGTTGGAGCCGAAGTTCTGTTAAACAAACAAAATGTTAATACTTTTAATAAAAGATATCATAAAATGAATACAAACCCGGGTTTTCTGAAACTTCTTTTAGTGGGAGCGCTATGTATTCGAGTCAATGCGGGCGGAGGTTGTAATTGAATGGTTGCCGCTTTCATTGTGGGCGACGGCAGCGCTGTATTACTCGCGTCACTATCAGAACCTTTACGTCTGGGCTTAAGATCTCTGTTGACAGCCGGGGGACCGACTATGAGACTGTTGGGTAAGGAACTAGAAATGTGTAAATTGTTATAAGTGGCTGAGTTTGGCGTCAGTGGACTTCTGTCTGCCTGAGCCAAATCATTGTTCGTTATAAAAGCATTTGGATCTTCGGCACCGGACGAGAGGGTGGGTCTGTACTCGTAATTAAAAACTGTTTCCTTATTAGTGAAATATCCGGGCGGAGCGTTGGTATACGAGTGCTTCTTTGAGTCTGACCTACGATTCGAGCGGTCAAAAGCTATCGGAACTGTTGTGTGAATTAGTTCCGTGTTATTAATCATTGGTGTCGTTTCAGAGACGGTATTCATTCGGGGAAAGTCATATAATTCGTCCGGAGATTTGGGCGAACCATCGCTCTGTGCATAAATCGGTTGTTTGACAGTCGGACTCTCGTCTTCTGGCCTTAAGTTATGTTCGACTGCAGTGACGGGAACGTCATATAATTGAGAGACATTTGGTAGAGACGCACAACTCTCTGACTTATTCTTAGACTTTCTTAGACTGGGAGGTTTTGGTGGGCGGGGAGGAGGCTGTGCGCTACTGTCAGAACTCTGGACAGAATCTCTATTGAAATCACTGCTAACCGGAGATGAAGACCTCTGAGTGTCAAAACCAGAATCATTTACACTGCAATGTCTGGCGTTGACATCCATTGCATTACAACTTCTAACTGAAGTACGGGTCACGTCATTAGAGTTGAAAGAGTCCGGAGAATCGCGAGGATATGTACTCCAATTAGGTTCTGGAGGATTGGTTATCATTGGATCACCCGATTTACGTAAACTACGACTCATACTATTCTTATTGACATTTGAGGCACTTTTTGGCGCTTTGGGCACACATTCCAACAAATTTTCATTAAATTCGTTGTTTATGTCGATTGCGTCGGTCTGAGGATTGACGGGACGGGGAATGTCATAGCATTCATCGGAAACGGCATGACTTAATTTAGAGGGCACTGTTGGCACGCAATCTATTTCAGTGAAACTGCCATTTATGGGTTTCCCGGTATGGCATTCACTGATTGGTATATAAGGATTAGACGATCCCTCGTTTTGTGTCACTGAAATTCGACCGTTTGTTGAAGTCTTTGAATCATTTCGTGAAATACTTTTGGTCTCATTTTTGGAGCTGTTCTTTGAGTTATTGATTTCATCAGATTTTTTATTTTTGGTCAAAGTATTGGTTGATGTGTTCGACAGTGTATTTGTTGATATGGTTGTGCTCGAAGTGGGCACTGAAGTAATGGTTGTCGTGGAGCCAGTCTTAGAACTGGTCACCGTTGATGTCGAAGAAGACATTGTATTATTGGCGGAATTAATTTGATAATTATTGTTAGCACTGACAACAGACTCTTGACTGGGTTGAGGCGAATATCTGTCGTCCTGTCCCTCATCGACATGTATTTTAAGACCACAAACAGAACAAATACATTCCACCCATTTATTCATTTCGAGTTCACTTTTGGCCACTAAATAGAAGGTTCTCTTCGATGTCCGGACATCAAACATAAACTGAAAGTTCTCTTTCCTACTCTCGAGTTGAAGGCCTGCATCGACCTAACGGTGCGATGAAAGACAACAAAACCAGTAATTAGTGTCAAAAAAGAGAGAAGTAATAAATAAAAATCAATTACTTGTTCGCATTGGTCTAAATCGATAACTCCTTTCAATTTTCTTTTGGTAGAGTCAGCAAAATATTCGAGAACATACTGCCCTGGGATCTGACCCGAGAGTCTAAGCACAAACCAACGTCGGCGCCATTTCTTTAAATGATTCACACAATAAAGTTGGAGAAAATGACACAAAAATTAGTTTAAGAGTTGACTCAAACCATGAAATACACAATTAGTTGATATAATTAGCCAACAGTTTTAATTCTGGTTCAGTTCATAACAGTATGTGTTTTTTATGTTAATTAGCAATACCTGTCCCTTAAGCTATGCAATAATTCGCATTAAAGACCAGTTTTACAGACTTAGTTGGCCTGAATTACAGCACAGCAACGGATTTAAACTTTTTTTACTTCAAACAATTGGTTGACTTTAAACATAACATGACTTTTATTACAGGTGTTATGTATAACATTCTTCTCATAACTTCAAACACAACAACAAAAATAATTATAGCATTCCTTTAAAATTAAAAATATTAACATTTAATAGTAATTAATAATCGGTTTTTGAATTTTCTTGAATTTCAAGAATTATAGAGAATGAGATGGGATTATGAGAAGGACTGGAAGATAGGGAATGAGTCACTTATTGCAGACATGCGAACATTAATTTCATTGAAGAGTCACTCATAAAGTGGTAAAAGTAATGAATAATATATAAACGAATGGAAAAATTTTCCATTAATTTAAAGGTTAATTAAATTACAGAAATAAGTTGTGTTATACTAAAGGCTATGTATTGGAGAAAATGTTTTGAATTAAATAATTGATTTGAGAATAAATGGAAATATTGCACAAAATGAGAGTAAAAACAGACCATTAAATGCAATACGAGATTAAATATCGCTCACAACTAAACTAAACCAAACAAAAACAGAATTGAATTTTTTGGGCGGCTTTCAGTTTTGTGGTAAAGTCGATTGTGTGGGTGTAATAATTATCAACACTGGAGCACAGGACGAGTCATAACTAACGGTCCAATAATAATATAAAAAACAAACAATTGTATTGAATAACTCGATTGAAATTTATTTATCATTAGATTTATTTGTGTAGTGATTGCAGAATAAAATTAAAGTCTACTCATGACTCAAATCTCTGAGTGTTGAGTACCGGCGCTAACAAATCAAATGGAAATTAGAAAATCTGTTTAATAATCGTTTGCTATAGTTTTTTGTGATATAATTCTCTTCTAATCAGTTATTCTAATGATTTGAAAGCAATAAAAGTTTGTTTGCATTTCTCTAAGAAGTTGTGAATAAAAACAGGAAAACGGATAAAATTTCTTTAATAACTCATTAATTACTGTTTTTGTTATAATAACGAATAGAATCGAATAAAAGAGTGAACGCAAACACCAATTAAAACAAACGGTCGGTCTGTTTCTCAACTGATTATTATTATATCCATTGAGTGAACAGACCTTCAAAAGAAAAGTGTTTTTCTATTTGGAAAGAATTCAATGAAAATTCTGTTGTTATGCATAAACACCAAAACTCTATTCAAAAGCCTATTAAATGTTAAACAAAAAAAGGTATAAAATAATTGAAATTTAATGAAAATTAGTCTAAAAAATAATTTGATAAATAAATTGTAGTCAAAATTAATAGCTTTGTGTCGGACTTTCCCACACATAGACAAACAGAAATATAAGACTTTTAAACTCAAGGCCGAGAACTCAATATATTAACCAATTTATGGCTTTTAGGCTCAACTGTCGGCTCAACAAATACTGAGAAATGCATTCAATCGCTGCACAAATCAATTGATTTCAATTGACATTAATTTTCTAATGAATCCAAACATTTAATTAGTTATTTAACGCCAATAATAATAATAATAATAATAATAATATAATAAATACCAGAGAAATAAAAACATATTTGAGACCAAAATAACGTAAATTGAAAACAAGTTATTCAATACTTTGATAATTAATGAATGAAAAGACAAATAAACTGATTATTCGTTGACTTTTCTCATCAATTAATATGAAAATCTAATGACAATAAAAAAGTGGAAATTATTAATCAATTGATGTGATATGCGATCAACAAAAAGGTCAAAGACTTTATCCATTAATAGATAAATGTATTGATATTTGTTTGGAAAACTGCTATCAAATTGTCGCTCAAACTGTTCCGAGAAATACAATATTTGACTAATTATTTCATTAATTGTTAAATGAAAACAATAATCAAATAAAACACAAGACTTGATATCAAATGACTCACAGTTTTCCATATCTTTTCCGGCGGCGACTTTGTTAGCCATCCCTCGCATACCAATGCATTGGATTGGTTTATATGATTATTGTTTGAATTACGAGTAGAATTCATTTGTTGTGGATGAAAGTGACCTAAACTAGCAACACATGAGTCTGTAAAATCAACACAACGAACATTAGTTGACTCATCTGACAAATCCTGTCCCCAAATATTAATTAGATTTTAATTAAACATTTAATTAAAAATTTTAATTTCATTTGAAATTCTGATCATATGATCACATAATGGGAGCAAATATTTTAATTAGAGTTCAATATAACAAAAATAAATTACCATTTATTGAAGGATTGGATCAATTAATTGTTGAAACAATAAAAAACATAAAAAACAAATTCAATCAAATGTTTTGTTTTTTTATTGGTTTAAAAAATTACTTTTCTTTTGTGGCACTAATTGAGAATCAATTGATTGTTAGGATTATCGATGCATCTGATGGTATGCTTCAGACATATTTGAGACCATTTAATGGACTCATTCGCTATTGAATGGCATTTCTATTGAGAATATACTGAATATAAATGATATGAATGTAAATAACTTGTTGTATGCGTTCAATACTGAGTCAAACACTCACTCAATACACAAACCATTCAAACAAAATAAGGATGAAAATGGTTTGACTTTTACTACATTTATGGTTAGAACTTTTTGCTAACTTGTTCTGAATAAATCTGATTAAAGTAATCTTTGTATTCTTAATAATTCTTTATATTGACTGACAATTGATTTATTCTGAAAGTGTGAGCTGTAGTCGACTGTTAAATATTGTCAGATAAAGTTTATAGTTATCAAACACTTTTAGGGAACTTTTTATTTATTTGTACACTTAATCTTACTTATTTAGTCGGATTATTTTTTAAATATAGTTAAATATTAACTTGATATTACTGAAATGATTAAGGCTGTCACCATTTGTTGAAATTTAATGAAATTTAAATTAAATTTTAGAGAAAAAGAGAAAATAAAAGCCAAGATTTGAATGAAAATTTAGTGGCATTTTTCATATGTAGTTCTGAGTGAATGTGTTGTCTCTGACTATAGTGTGTTCACAGACTGTTCTGTTCATAGATTGCAAGTATTGATAGACGTATTCTCCTACTCCTAGTGATAGTGTCTTAGCGACGGACAGCATCTGTTTACTTATGCATTGTTTACGAGACCAGTGAGTGCTAACAATTGGTAGGACCCGGGGCTCAAAATGGTCGATAGTCAGGTTAATTTCTTGGAGAAGACTTTTGTTAAATGTATTGGAAAGAAGAACAAGAAGTGGTTGTGTCCGACCTGTGATTTCCGGAATATATCGACCTGTTCTGAGTGCGTCCACTGCCAACACAAGAAAAGCAATTCTCAAATTATCACTCAATTGAGTACAGAATCTCAAAAATCACTGCCGACTAAAGATATCGAATGGAAGTGCCATAACTGCCAGTTCTCTAATCGAGAGAATTGCTTCAAATGTATGGTTTGTAACGCTTTAAGAATTGAAATCGATTTGTTTGACAACACGAAGACATTTACCAATTCTAACATCTCTTCGATTATATCTCCAATACATTTAACAAACTCTCGAATCGATAAAAACAATACTAATTCTGTTTCTAACAAATGGTTGTGCACTAACTGTAACTTTTGGAACATCCCTTCGTCTATCACTTGCATTATATGTGAAGATTATCGACAATTCATTCCATTATTAGACAAAAAATCAAATCCATTACCACTGAAGAACTCAAATAATGTAAGAGAAGCCAAATTTAAAGAACGCCTTAAAAGACACGGTTCTGAAGGCTCTAATGGCGAACAGAGCGATACCACTGCAGCCGAAGAATATCTTCAGCAACAGATTGTGATTAATATGAGTCGAGGACCGACTCGAGTCAAAAGAAGCACTTCATTTAGTGAAGTGACCCACACTTTGATTGGCGTTCATAAGAATAAAGTCTTAAAACAGACTCAATGTCTGCAAAAAGAAAGTTCTGTTAGTTCTGGGACTGACTCCACAGACAGTCCCTCACATCAGACAAGCAGTAGTACGACAACCACTGATGAGAATGTTGTGGATCTGACACAAGACGATGACATGAGTGATACGCCGTCCAACTGGTCGTGTATTCACTGTTCATTTGAATCAAACAAAAACGAGTCACCCATTTGTGAGATGTGCGCAAACATACGTTCCATTCATAACATTAACACTAATTCATCGAATGCTCAAAGACTTCAAACAATTGTTTTAAATAATAATATAATTAATAGTAATAATGGTATCAATAATTCAAATAATAGTCAACTTTTAAGCAATAAATCAAATTCCAGTTCACAACAAATAATCTCGAATTTAATTCTGTCCAACGGTTGGACGTGTATTAAGTGTACTCTAATTAATTTATCTGAAGACAACTTTTGTACGGCTTGTGGCGGTTCCAAACTTAACAGCACTACAGACAAGAATTACTTGACTCTAAAGCCCAATGAAAGCTGGGTTTGCAGTCGTTGCACACTTAGGAACGCCATCGATGTCACTGTCTGTTCAGTTTGTAATCATAAAAGAGAAGACTTGAGGAACAGATCGATATCTATTATTGAAGATAGCGATGAAGAGGACATTCTTGTGGTTACGCCGACCACTTCTGCAAATATAGTACGAAGAGATCTGACCCGAAACAAGTCTCAATGGGAGTGTAGTGCCTGCACTTTCCTAAACCCGAGCGCTCGATATAGTTGTGAAATATGTCAACAGTCCAGAAGTGTTTTAACATTAAGGCCTGATTCGGCACATCTAAACACTTCTATCAGTTCCTCCCGATGTGATACCAATACCTTATGTCACGGCGAGAGTGAACTCATGGAAACTCTCAGAAGAATAGAAGAAAACGAAGCGCGCAGTCGTTGGGAACATATCGTTAAGTTTTGCCGAAAAAGTAAAATCAATTTCGTTGACGACTCTTTCCCTCCGTTCCCAAAGTCTCTGTATTACAATATCGATGACATCGCAAACAATCATAGCGTCACTCAATGGTTGAGACCTCAAGACATTAAAAGTGACGCCAATTCGAGTGTGAAATGGGCTGTCTTTCGAACTCCAATGCCATCAGATATATCGCAGGGAATTCTCGGCAACTGTTGGTTTCTGAGCGCTTTAGCCGTTCTCGCGGAGAGACCAGAGCTGGTCAAGAGAGTGATGGTCACACGTGACATATCTCCTGAGGGCGCCTATCAGGTCAGGCTCTGTAAAGATGGCAAATGGACTACAGTTCTGGTCGACGACTTACTTCCGTGTGATTCGAGGGCTCACCTCATCTATTCTCAGGCAAAACGCAAACAGCTTTGGGTTCCTCTCATTGAGAAAGCATTGGCTAAATTACACGGTTGTTATGAAGCCCTAGTATCGGGACGGGCTATCGAAGGACTCTCTACACTGACTGGCGCTCCCTGTGAGTCAATTCCACTCCAGTCAAGTAGTGGTTCTCAAAATGATGAGGGAATAGACGAAGACTTTATTTGGGCACAACTATTGAGTTCAAGAGGCGCAGGTTTTTTGATGGGAGCTTCCTGTGGGGGCGGGAATATGCAGGTTAATGATAGTGAATACCATACCGTTGGTCTCCGCCCCCGTCACGCATATTCTGTTCTCGATGTCCAGGATATCGATGGCATACGTTTAGTTCGATTGCGTAATCCGTGGGGACACTACTCTTGGAAGGGTGACTGGTCTGACACATCCTCTCTTTGGACACCAACTCTACGCGAACAACTCATACCTCATGGCGCGGGAGAGGGAGTCTTTTGGATGTCATTCAATGATGTTCTCAAATATTTTGATTGTATCGATATTTGTAAAGTGAGGCCCGACTGGAATGAGATCAGACTTCAGGGAGTTTTGCCCTCAAATGCATTCGATATCGAAAATTTGGCGATCGTTGAGTTCACTGTTGTTGAGGCCACAGAACTCGAGTTCAGTCTCTTTCAAGAGGGACAGAGAAGTGCTGAGCGATCGCAAAGAAGTCAACTCGATTTATGTGTAGTCATCTTTAGAGCGGCCGAACCCTCCAATGGAGTCGTCGGTCGACTTCTTAAACATAGTAAACGTCAGGTCAGAGGTTTTGTCGGCTGTCATATAATGTTCGAACCGGGAGTTTATGTAATAATATGTTTGGCTTTCAATCACTGGCAGACCGGTATGTCTTTCGCTAATTAATCCATTATTTAATAATTAATTTAATTTAAACGATAGGTATAGACAGTATTGAACACTACCCCAAATTTCTTCTGGCGCTCCACAGTTCAAAACGACTTTTAGTGGAAACGGTTTCCCCAAACAGTTTCATATTAGCCGACGCTATCATTAATCTGACGCTCTCTAAGGGTCAGAGACATGAGGTATCTCTTCATTAAACATATATTTATCAAACATTACTTAAAATTCAATTTTAAGGGCCGGGAAGGTATGACTGCTTACTACTTAACAAAAGGTTGGGCCGGTCTGGTAGTAGTGGTTGAAAATAGATTCCATGATCGCTGTATTCAAGTTATCTGTGATTGTTCTGAAAGTATGAATGTTGTGTCGACCAGAGCTACACTCAGGACAGTTGATAGCATTCCACCTCTGCACAGGTAGTCATTGAATTGAATTCAATAAATAATTAAATTATATTTTGTATTAAAGACAAGTAATAATAGTATTGACACAATTGGAGGGCAGCGGAGGCTTCTCTATATCCCACCGATTAACACATCGGGTCTCATATACGGGCGGTCTTCACGATTGGGGTCCAATAGGCACCAGTCATCTTCCTTCCATTGATAAAAAAGTGTTTGGACTGCACTCTCCCCGTCCTCTTTAGCCCTACTTATAGTGTTTACAATTTTATCCAATTTATTCAAATTTTTTATAAATAACTCTAATTATAGGCTTTAATCTCAAATATTAACACTTTTTGGCCTAAATTTAACTCAAAAATTAAATTTATTCGTCTCATAGAAAACGAGTTAAATGTTTCCAAAATTATATAAACAAATAAAACTTTAATATAAATATTAATATATAAT